>MJUU01003344.1:18601-34190 GCA_002080025.1 Modiolus philippinarum | reverse complement strand
TTTCCCTAGTTTGTGTCCAGCTAATTACTTGGTCAATCTCCTTATTGCATCCATCTAATTATTGTGTCAAGCTCTTTCCTATGTCCATACTCACTTTTAAATTACACTTTTTCAAATTTCAGTGGACGACATGCTGCGGTCGTATCATGCTGCGCTCAGCGTAGCCCTTTATTAAAAAATATAAAAAAATCTTTCAATATATACCCCCCAAAAAAAAATTAATAAAAAATTTAAAAAATTATGTGTTTACTTTAAATATCTGATCAATTAAATCCATGAAGATGGTCATCACAGATGTGTAAAAATCAATTTAAATGTAAAATCTTTGTAAGTCCTTAAAACCTTTCCATTTCCTGTTAAGGTGTACATATAAATCTTCCTGTAGATCACCTGATTCAGACCTGTGCAATCAAGAGACAACACTGACCAGGTATTTTATGACCCTGTTAATTATCTCTGGGGTCATAAACAAATCATCAGCAAAAATGCTGAGCCAGGCTCAGCATTCAGATTATGCTCAGCATTTATCAGTGTATGCTGGAAGCTGTACTGTACGTGATGCGGACACAACAACAGATGTTGTCAGGTACCACTACCATTGTAAACTCGGACCAGTGAATGGCCTACCATAGGAACATGCAAAATTTAACCATTCTGTTAATCTTTTTGACCCAAAGACCGGAGTTCGAGTAACTATGGCGCTAACCAAAACAGAAGTTCAAGAAAAAGACTGACCATGGAATGCCGACTTAGTCCTATTTAGATGAAAGAATGTAGCGAAATCGTTCGGGCAGACAAAAGAGGCTGATTGTGTAAACATATAGCAGAAAAGTATCCGGCATGAAGAATGAAAACAAAGAAATGATAGACAAACAGCCCTTTTAAGGGCTACTGACATATTTAAAAAAGTTGTATCTTGTCTCAAAGTATTTTCTTCAAAATAACAGTTTTATTTATACTTGGAGCTCTAAAATAGTTTAGTCTCTTTACAATATTCAACAAATTACATTTGAATAATTTTTATTTGATTGAATACCCATCCCATGCTGAAATAATAAGCATAGACATTGATTTTGGGGTGCCAAACAGAAATCCTGTCGTCAGTCAAATTTCCAAGACTGTCTCACGTATTTCATGTTGTATTTTTAACACTTTTCTATTTACTCTCTTAAATTTTCCATTTTATCTTTTTGATGGCAGCCATATTGATACAAATATGAATGTTCTTGGCGGAATAACACGAGAACATACTCTTATTCTATTATACTCTTATTTTATCTTTTTGATGGCAGCCATATTGATACAAATATGAATGTTCTTGGCGGAATAACACGAGAACATACTCTAATTCGACATTCAGAACAATAAAAATTCCTCGACCAAAGATGGCCCAGGAGATTTAGGGGTCAATACTGGAGATTTTTTGTCTCGCCAGCGGAAAGCGAGACATAGGCATTACTTTCCGGCGGCGATGGCAGCTACGGTGGCGTTGTAAACTTTTTCTAAAACCCTAATAACTCTTTAACTGTAATGGATGCACAGATCATCTTTGGTCCACAGATGCCTTAGGTTATGAGCTTTCCAGCATCACATGTTTCAGATGACCTTGACCTTATCTTCATGGTTCAATGACTCCATGAAAATTGCGACATAGTTTCACATTCAAGTCCTTTTCTCTGTATTTGTAATGCATAGATCCATTATATTTAGTGTATTGATGCATCTTAGTGGGTACATGCCAGTCTGCCACTTGTCAAGTGACATTGACCTCATTTGCACGGTTCAGTGACTTTGTAAATATTGCGACATAGTTTTACATTCAAGTCAATTTCTGAGCCATTGTAATGTGTAAAGATACCATATTTGGTGTAATGCTTCATTTTAATGAGTACATTACTAGATCTCCTAGACTCTTCATATTAGGTTTATTGTTACATACTAATGGGTAGATGCCAGTCTGACACTTGTCAAGTAACCTTGACCTTAATTTCATGGTCCAGTGACTTAATTAAATTTTTACATTGATGTCCATTTCTCAGCAATTAAAAAAGCTAGACTCTCCATATTAGGTTTATTGTTGCATATTAAAGGATAAATGCCAGTCTGACACCTGTCAAGTAACCTTGACCTTAATTTCATGGTCCAGTGACTTTGATAATTTTTTACCTTGATGTCCATTTCTCAGCAATTAAAGAACCTAGACTTTCCATATTAGGTTTATTGTTACGTATTAATTGGTATATGCCAGACTGACACTCTCCATATTCAGTTTATCTTAAAGTTGAATCAGGCATTAATTTTCTTGACCTTCTGTATCATGCGTAAAACGATAATGTTTATATTCTGGCGAGACGTTTCTGTGTCTACACTTGTTTTATAGGTCATTTTTGCTTACGATTTTAACATGTCGTCAATGGTATTAAATATGCTAAAATGAGTATATAATATGTCATCTTCGCTAGCCAAGGGTTACGATCCACTCATCTCTTCTCAGGGTTTATTCTAGGATTTTGAAAGCTTTAGTCACTTTTGCGGAGCGCGACAGTCATTCTTCAAAGCTCTATGTTTTAAAGATAAAGACTTATAGTACAAAGATATATATGTTTATCATAGGAACATTTCAGATCATGTAACTTTTGAGATCTTTGAGCTCCTTCTAATAATTATTTTTTATTTGAACATATACTTTTGATAATGAAATTCATTGGGAATATAAATCCAATTATAGTAATTTTTTTACAGGTGAAAACAAGTACAAGTATCCCCTCCCCCTTTTCCTTGATGCTCTTGTCGTATGCTGTGTTTTATAGCAACGTATGATTTAAAGTCTTCTGCTTTGGTGTTGAGCTTATGTAAGCAATTCTTTGCAATAAAATTTTATGTTTATCATCAGAGGTTATATTTTACGTCAAAATTTAGTTTGAATTCTCTTCAATGGCAAAATGCAAG
The DNA here is from genome assembly GCA_002080025.1 of Modiolus philippinarum. Classification (NCBI taxonomy): domain Eukaryota; kingdom Metazoa; phylum Mollusca; class Bivalvia; order Mytilida; family Modiolidae; genus Modiolus; species Modiolus philippinarum. Next base: position 31,241 of record MJUU01003344.1, on the reverse strand, counting down.
TTGAGAGGAAATCACAAAGAAGTTGTAATATGGTAATTTTGAACAAAGTCGGAAAAGACTATGTACCATGTGTACTGGTATTTCAATCAAAATAAAATTGGAAAGGCTGCATAAATTAACAGATTTTGCTGGAAATTAATTTAATTCAAATTGGGACTGAGACAAACTTAAAAAACATTGGTCTTATATATATTGGGAGTAATTTATTTGTATCTTGTACATGTTGTAAGCCGTTTATATATGTACATGCGCAATCGGAATGTTGTGGATAGAATGCAAAATACCTATTCTGTTGAAATTAAAACTTTAACTTTAAATGATAACTTGAAATATTATCATTTCATGGCTTCCTGGTAATTAAATTATATTTAATGATTGTACCTGATTGGTGACTTGACAACTACATGTACTGTATGGTTAATTACCTGTATAATTATCGGATTAGCAATTTACCTGTAACAACATCACCTTTGTAATTAATTAATTGGCTTGGGGTTGTAAACTTGTCATAAATATGACACNACATTTACCTTCATCTTCCATTGCAAACAATATTCAGCAAAAGAATTCAAAAGTATTTGTAAATCAGTGCTAGACTCTGCAAGTAGTACAGTATCATCAGCATATAAAAGTAAAAATAGTTTGAAATAGGTATTTAACTCACTTTCAACGTCTGTACTTATTGATTGTAAATCATTTATATTAAGATTTTCTAAATAGTTTTGCAAATCATTTAAATACAAAGAGAAAAGTAAGGGGGATAAATTTTCCCCTTGCCGGACACCGATTTCACTTGCAAAAATATTTGATGTTTGTTCATTAAAACGGATACGGGATTTAACATCACTATACATATTTTTAATTACTGTAAGAAATTTGCCATCAATATTGTGTAAAATAAGTTTATGTAATAAAGAGTTCCTGTGTACAAAATCGAAAGCTTTTTCGAAATCTACGAATGCTACATATAGCTTTTTATTTCTGATACGTAATAATTCATTAAGTGCATATAAAGAGAAAATGTGATCGTTTGTAGAGTAACCTGGCCGGAAGCCTGCCTGATTTTCATATAATATATTCATTTGGTCTGTGTAGTCACTCAATTGCTGATTGAGGATCGAGGTAAAAACTTTCCCCAAACAAGACAATAAAGTGATCGGTCTATAGTTTTTCGCCTCTAAGGTACTCCCCTTATTCTTATAGATAGGGATAATATTTCCTATCAGCCAGGCCTCCGGCAGAAGACCCGTATCAAATATAATATTGAAGAAGTAAACATACACGTCAACCATTTTATCGAGGGAAGAAGTGATATATTCATTAATAATATTATCCTCACCAGGTGCTTTATTATTTTTTGTCTTTTTTACAGCAGTAATTATTTCCTCTCGGGTAATGATACTGTTTAATGTAGTGTTAATAGACACTGAATCCAATCTATTTTCGATATCATATTCATCAACAAAACTATTTTTATTTAATTCTTTAAAAAAGTCAAACAGAGTATCAATCGATATATCACTTTGTTTTCTTCGTTGTGTTTTATTAAAATATTTCCAAAATTCTTTGGGATTTTTACTTTTCATATTTTTCATTTTATTTCGCACATCTTCATTATATTTTTGCATACTATTATCCATAATATCTTTATAAAACCTCTCACTTTGTCGTAATCTCTCTTTAAAGAGACTAGATCCGTGATGCTTAAAAAGTCGCTGGGATTTCTTTAATTGTTTTCAAGCTTTTCGACATTCTGGATTGAACCATAATTTATTTTTATAATGAGAATTTTTGACATTCGTATTATTTTGAGAAAAATTTATAAATCCACAAGTGTCTTTAGCACAGTGTAATAAAATATTTGTGATTTCGGTAGAGAATGTTTCCACATCATTTCTTGATGTATTTTCAGAACTATTATTAGATAACATTGTGAGAAGAGAGATAACTCTATCGTCATCAAGGTTATTTTTGAAATCATTTCCATTATCCGGATCCCATTTTCCAATTCTATGTCTGGACATTTGTTGAATTTGTATGTTTTCATTATAATTCGTTTTTGACATATCAAAACATAATGATAATGGACAATGTACATCTGAAAACAGTTTAGAGAAGTTCAATACTTCAAAATCATGTATATAATCTAATAAAGGTGACGTACATGCAATATAATCTATAACACTCCCATGAATTGTTGTAACTCTACCAGAATTATCATGTCCGAATCTACCATTCAGAATAAAAACTTTATTGTTCTTACAAAAATCAATTAATTTCCTACCATAGCTATTAATAACTATATCAGGGTTATTTCTATCCCTGGGTAAATTAAGATTATCAAGCTTGTAAACATCAGTATAATCGATAGGTAAATCTGTATTATTATTAATGCAAAAGTTTCCTTCGTCGTCATAAAAATCTTTTAAATTGGATGTTCTGCTATTAAAATCACCAACTAAGATTAAATTATTTGTTTGTGTAAGAAATTTTTGTAATTCAGTTTCTACTTCGTCAAAGGCATCGTCAGATGCATATTTTGTATTAACAGGTGGTATATAGACAATACCAAATATAACGTTTTCTTCTAAACCAAATAGTTCCCTATCTACCTGAAACCAGAATACAAAATCAGATTCTGTTTCTATAGGCCTTATAAATTTGTCTAAATGTTTTTTATAGCCTAAAGCTAAACCGCCCGATTTATAATTTGAAATTTTATGTCTATTTTTAAATTTGAAAAAATAGTCATCACATTCCAATAAATCACAATCATCTAGTCGCGTTTCAGTAAAACAAACAATTTCATACTTTTGTAACAATGACATAAATTCAGGGTATTGTGATCTATTCTTAAGTCCACAAACATTTAAGGACAATATATTAATACAATTGTTTTTAATTGTTTTATTTACTCAATAATCAACAGTTGATGTGTCACTAGATTGGTCAGTATTGATTGTCTCGTCATGCCCTCCACGGTTGTCCTAGCTTGACTTATTATGAGGATCTTCACGGGGTGATCTATATCCACTAGTTTTAGGTCGTGCTCCTTGTTTTTCGTATCGTTGTCTCATCCTATCATCGTGATTTGTTTCCATACGTACATGTATATTTCGGGTATTTCTGTCGGAAGCAAAAACTTCAGTCCGTCAACAAAAAGGCGATCACGTTTAAAGTAAGCTTTCCGTCCTTGGCGTCGTGCTTCTTGAAACTGGGGCCATAAGTCTTTTCTTTTATCATTTATTTCTTTGGGGTATTGTTCACTTATACCATAAAAGGTCCCTCTAAGCTCCTTAGCGGATTTTCGAACACGTTCCCTCTCTTTGAAGTTTTGAAATCTGCAAACTATCGATTTTGTCACATATTTCACTCTACCGCTTTTATCTTTAACTTCATACGCTTTTCCGAATCTATGCGCCCAATGATACGTGCCGGTTTCTTCCATTTTTAATTCTCTGAACATAAAGTCATCCAAAATTCTTTCTGTTTCATCGGAGTTTTCATTTTCGCCATTCATTGGTATTCCTGAGAAAATTAAATTTTCTCGCATTGATCGGGTCTGGAGATCAATATGCCGATCGTGTAACTCTTGTAACTGCTTTTGTAACAGACCTATATTTTCATTAATTGCCAAATTGTCCGACTTCATTTCACTTAAAAGACTATTAGTTTCTTTCACATTATTTTGGTTTAGTTCAAAATTTTCATTGATAAAGTTCATACTTTTCTCTATGTCATCGACCCGTTTTGTAACATTTTCAACAGTTGTAGTAAGATTTCTAACAGTCCTGTCGAAAGAGGTCAACTTTTCTGTAAGTACATCAACGGCAGCCAGTTTATCACAAATTTCGTTAAGTTTCTTTGATAAATTATCTAATTTACAGTTTGTATTGCTTGTTTCGGCTTCATTGTGATTTTTATTCTCTTGTGTATTATGTTGCACATTTAATGGTGTACTTGTATAAAAACCAACAAATGGTGAAGTGGGCGACTGGTGAAAGTTCTGGGATGGAGGCATGCGTACGGGTACGGGGACGGGTAGTTGTTGACATTGTGGTATATATTGCTGTTGTGACAAAGAAGAATCAAACACTGCTGTATTGAGACTGTTCATTACTTCAGTTTGAGAATCGACTTTTACCGTTCTTTGTTTGTTTACATTTGGCTGAGCTATGTGAGTACTGTTCGTTTTCTTGTTTGGTTTCTCACCGCTTGTGTTACCTTCAGTTTTTTTCCTCTTTCGAATTTTTCTAACTTCATTTGGTTTATTTTTAGGTCCCATATAGAGTACTTATGCACAAAAATCGCATAAAAGTTCATTTAGATACACTCTAAATTCCATTTTTTATCTTTGTTTTATCGAGAGAAAAAAAAAACCGACATTTTTTTCCACACATGCGCATATAAATATAATATCTTAATATTTTAAGGAGAAAAAGTTTACAATGACAAATTTTAAGTGACGAAAGTGGTTCAGAAAACTTTCGTCATTTTGAAAACTGTTTCGTAAAATACGAAAGTGACGAGCGCTAGAAAAATCACTGTCTCTTCTTCACCCTTGGCGGATTGAGCCACAATTTGTGAAACATCAGTTTCAATTATCTCCCTTTGAAGTGAGAGTTTCAGTATGTTTTATTGTAATAATTAAAGATTATTTATTGCATCTAACATGTTGTCTAATAATACAACAATTCACAATATATTCAACTACAAGGAAATAACCCTTCAAAAGTAAAGAAAGATTATAAAATCGTGGAAATTTTGCAAAATAGGAAATTTACTAAAAACCATATTTCAAGTTTTATTGTTACGATATATATTTAATATATATTTATATTTAAAATCTGAATGTAAGCTAATTGATTAGCTGCAGCGAGGATTAACTGCAACCAATCAAGACTGTGGATTTGACACTACAAAAATCTAGCTTGATCTGCCAAGGGTGAACACAATGGTGAAAATGAGAAGAGCGAATCGTAACCCTTGGCTTGCGAAGATGATAATATGTAAACATGAACCAAATTTTGATGATTCATGAGGCTAATAGGCTTATTCGCTGTGATGTCACACCATCGAAATTTTTACCTGTGGACACTTTTGGTTGGCAAGAAATCCTAATCATTAATTAGGGTCATAAAAATGTCATTTTTTATCATGGTATGGAACTGTTTTTAAAAGTAATTTGATAACTTCTTTTGATCTGAATTGAAGACATTTTACAGTTTAATAGGATATAAAAATTTTCGATATTTAATTATTTACTTTTGATCAATTTGGCGTATTTGTAAAGCAATCAAATTTTTCACAATTTCCAACTAGCTGGAATACACATTTTAAATTATTTAGAGGAAATTTAGAAAAAGTAAATCAGTAGAAAAAATATGAAAATCTTGAGTTTTATAAGGCATTTTACAGATCAAAAATCGGACTTGAATGTATAAAGTTATTTAAAAAATAAAATTCTGTTCTATTACTATACAATGCAATTTATTGTTGAAATACAATTTTGCCAACCAAAAAATTGATCTTGTGACGTCACTGATTGGATTCGCGGACAAGCCTATTTAAGTAAGCTATACCAGTTTTCAATGGAATGGATAATTATAGGCTTAGACCTCTCTCTTCTCCCATTGAAATTGTATGAAATTTAGTAGATTATATTTGTTTTTGGTACAGGAGTTAGGTACTCATCAGCAAACTCCAATGAGGGCAACTTTTTTTAACATGTTATATAGGAGGGTTTTATTTACCTGGTGACGTCACTAGTCTAGAAAATCGAGTAGTTGAAGGACTTTCGGAACTCTCTGTTTTTACCATAACATTATATTTTGGTGTTAATTTTCTATATGAAGGAATTGAGATAAATGCATGCAACTTTGGAATGAGGATTATGACAGTATTGAAATTATCATACTTTTTCAAAATTGAAATATCTGGTGAAATAAAATATTTATGGCACATTATATTAACATGTGAGGTAAGGTAAAATCCATTTGTTTTCAACCACTTAAATCATGTGACTAGACACAAAAATGCTAGACAATAACAAATAACATGATTGGTTGATCATAATTGATGACGCTATTAACCCCCACCCCTCTATAAAAGTATTTATAACATTATTTCATAAAGTATACTAATGTTTTTAAATTTGCAAAAAATTACACAATAATTAATAACATCCAATAAAAATTCTTAAAATTGATTTAACTTCATTGCTGAAGAATTAATAAGTGATTTTAATTAGAAGCAGCACCTGAAAGTTTCTTTTGGTCTATGTTTTACACATTATAAGGGGACATAAATCGGGACATCAATTGGGTAATTGAACCATTAGAATTTTTTACCAGGTTAGTCTGATTTACGTCTTGATTTGTGAATATTGGGCATGTTGGGGCTTATAATCATTAAACAAACAATTTATTGTCAAATATATGTGTATAACATGTCCTAAATTCCTTATAAATGGGCCTTAACGTGCCACTTTGCCCACATGTAAACATGGTAATTGGAAAAAGAACTTGACGACAATTAAATCATGGCTATGTTGCTGGAGACTATAAATGACACCTGTGATTATTTAAAACAACATATCATTAATTACCTATAAAATCAATTAGAAACCAACCAAGCACAACTAATTGACAGGCATTATAGAGTACAAAACAGTTTTCTTTTCACATTATTTAAAAAACCAAATACGTGAGTTTGACAGCCAAATGATGGAGGATAAATTTCAGGGCTTGAAAACAGGAGACTCCCACAGGATCTGAGAGATATCACATGGATGAGACTTTCCAATTACTAATTATATAAAGAGCCGCCTGGTGGATGATCACCGAACTTCAAAACTGCTGCTATTAGCTGAAGTTTTTTTTATGCCCCGCCGTTAGGCGACTGGGACAATAAGCTTTACCCTTGTCCGTCCGTAAGTCCGAACGTACGTCCGAAATTTTCGTCAGGGATTTTTCAGCTTGTGTATGCAGGAATGGTTTGATATATTTGTTCTGAAGCTTCGGTATGATGAGTTGTACAGTGTATCCCCTTTTCAAGTCTGTCACTCATCTACTTCCTGTTTGCCGAGATATCTTTATGGTGGGGGCATCCGTGTCCCATGGACACATTTTCTTTTATTTCTGTTTGTTTAACTGAAAATTGGCACTTGTTGTAATCGTATTACACAGCACGGGTGACCTGACAAACTTACCTTAACACCTTCCGACACATGTACACCATGTACGCATAGCTTGGAGTCAGATTACCCTTTTTACAATATTTATCAGCATGCCTATTCACGTACTGCAGTATGTAATCCACGTACACTATAAAACATGCAGGTACAATATTACAAATCAAAATGTTCATGCACATTCATTTGAAAAATTGATCATTGAACATTTTGGTTAAGCGATCGAAGTGTATTGTTCAAATCACAAGTGAAAGGAAAACAGTTGTCGGCATATGTAATGCAACTTGATAGGTTCCTTGTGAAGCCGTTTTAAGTAGTGAAGTTAAAATAATGGTATGCATATGTACCCTAAAAAAACACCTTGTACCCCCAAATTTATATTCAAAGGGTACATGTACACACAACTGCAAAAATCAGTGGGCATGCTAGTTTATTCAAACTGAAGTGCATTTTATGAAATAAATTAAAAAGATACTTGCCCCAAAAATTGCATAGAACTGCGACAGTCTCATGCATTCAAATATAGATCTTTTTAAATCGTATTATAGTTATTACCGGCTTCGCCAAAGGGGACTTTAGGTTTGCACTTCGTCAGTCCGTCACATTCAGTTGTCCTGACTTTTGTCCCATACGATAAGAGATATTTATCTAATATTTGGTATGTAAGATTACCACTATGAGTTACAGATCAAATCTAGTTTGGTTCCGGTTCATTGATCTTGGACAGAACTTGGAAATTTTTGGTAAAATATAGGTTTTCTGGACTTTTTTCTAAACCTTTCCAGATATGAAACTAATATTTGCTACGTGAGTCTACCACTATGAGTTACAGATCAAGGGAGAGTGTGGTTCCGGTTCATTGATTTTGGACGGAGTTATGGGCCTTTGACTTAGAAAATTTTGGTAAAATATAGGTTTTCCGGACTTTTGTTCTAAACCGTTCCAGATATGAAACTAATATTTGCTATGTGAGTCTACCACTATTATGTACAGATCAAGTTCGAGCTTGGTTCAAGTTCATTGATTTTTGATGGAGTTATTGGCCTTTGACTTAGAAAATTTTGGTAAAATATAGGTTTTCCAGACTTTTTTTCTAAACCGTTTCAGATATGAAGCTAATATTTGCTATGTGAGTCTACCACTATGAGTTACAGATGAAGTTCGAGTTTGGTTCCATTCCATGGATATTTGACAGAGTTATGGGCCTTGGGCTCGGAAAACTTTTCTCCTTTAACTATTTTTGCTGGTATTACAAAGAATTATTCCACTGGTAGGGGACTTCTGTATTGCCTTGCAATACGATCCACACTTGTTTGTTATTGTGATGATCTGTGTAAAGACCCAGACTTTGAGTTTTCCCTGTTGGCTTCACAGTAATTTAGCTGTTAACTTCTGCTTTATAAAGTTTGTCTTCTTTTCATCACAGATTTAAAGAAAGCCATCCTTTTTATCTGGTTCACCTGTTCACACTCATACACACTCAAGAAACCACAAAAATCTTAGGCATTATTTTCATTTTTACTGGAAATGGGATCAGAAGTTTAACTTCTGTATAATTTCTACATGTTCTTCACAGACATAGAAAATTGTCCAGAAAAATGAGAAAATATCCAGAAGTCATTTATTTGCAAAAACAATATATTTGATTTTCAAATTTCCATAGAACAGTTGATGATGGATGATGATACACATATCTTTAAGGTTCAAGTGGCAAAATTGACATGTTCTGTTTTCTTTTTTGGCTTTTGTTTCTTCCTGATGAACCTAAATCAAGATAAATGATAATGGCTTGAAGGTACCTTCACATGGCATACATGGATATGCTAATGATTGACTAGCCTCATGTCAAATGTGCAATTCAAAAGTAATCAAAGATGAGGTTCACTTGTTTTTCCATTGTACATTTTGTCCAAGTGCATTTTGTAGGACAACATAGGAAAACAATGTAATATAATTAATATTTCAGGTACAAAAATGTTAAAGATAATTTATACAACTTATGTCATGTATGTTATCTCCGAATGAATCATTTTCAATTTATTGCTCCATAAAAAGTCTTTAATACTGAGGAAAGTGGACTCTATAGCTGCATGATTGTTGATTCTATATGTGATATTTGAAATGTCTTGTTTAATTGTTATTTTGTATTTATAATTGTGTATTGCCATAAACTCCGAAGGAGTACAATTGTGCTTTCAATTAACTTAATATTATATTATTAGATAATGATAATATCAATTAACATGATTAAACAATGCTGTATGATGTGATTTTTCAGATTTTGAAATTTAAATCATCATGGAAACAATGGATGAAAGTTCTAACTGTGCACTTCTTGATTTGTACGATGACCTTATTACAGATGAAGGGGTCAAGAAACAGGAAGACTTTAAACAGGTTTGTCATATTAAAAAATAATATCATACATTTGTCATACTGATACAGTTCAATCTCTTAAAACCAACCATAGTCAGAACCAAAGTAATGAGCTGGTTTTAATGGTTCTGGTTTGGTAGTACTAAAAACATGAAAAAAAGTAAAATTTCAGAAAATTTGGTTTCTGGATGATTTATGACTCAAAAACATTTCAGTTTCAAAGCGACTTGGGTATATTGTTGGTTGACAAAAAGTGAGAACAATGTATTGAAATTGAAATCAGGTCACAGGTCAAATTAATGTTAATTAATTTCTAAGAAAAACGTCAGAAATATTTGACAGGACTAAAAACTTGAAATTTGCCTGAAACATGTAAAATGACTTAAAGAAACTTTGTCGTGAGGTTAAATACTTTTGGTAGAAAAAAAAAATTGAAAATTACAGAAATATACACATGTATGGCTCCGTGCAGCACAATCACTCTCAAATTCCGCATCTGACTCTTTGGAAACTTGGCTACTTGGTATATGATTCTGCAACTCAGGGTGTTTTAAATTGCCTTTTGTTCGAAGCATCAAAGATTATCTGTCTCGTTGTGCAGTAATAAATTTCTGTTTCTCTGATTCTAATGCTGTTCTCGTCAAGTTCATTCTTTAGGAGATCAAAGTGTTCTCCAACATGTTGATAAATGGATCTCATGATTTCATTGGATATTGAAAAGGTCACGAACTTTTCTTGATTTCATTGGATATTGAAAAAGTCACGAACTTTTCTTCAAATTGCAAAATATACCTTAAATAAATTTATTTTGAGTATAAATCAATGTAAAAAGTATTTACTCAAAGCATACATTGTTTATATATCTTGAATCACTTATGATCAATTTGCTTTTGTTGATTTTCATGCAATGTAAATTTCATATCCGGTGATGTCACAGAATTGATTGTAGAGGCCCGCAACTTGGTAGAAACTAAAACACATAAAAATGTCTTTGATTTTAGAATTAGGGAAAATAAAATCTATCATTTGCAAGTTGTTGATTATCATGGTTCTAGTGTCTCAAGGGTTAAACATAAAAGTTCTTGCTAAAGCTCGAACTTTTTAAGTTTAACCCTTTTGACAGTAGAATTATGATAATCAATGACTTGAAAGAATAGATTCTTTATTGATACGTCACTTAGGAATAATTGTTTCATAACTGGTCATATAGTAATATCATCCTTGTTATTACATTAGCTTAGTCACCTGTAACCAGAGAGTAAACAAACCCTTTCGATTTTTCAGGGTTTTTTGTAAACAATGACACAATTGGTAACTTAATTTTTATTGTTAATTTTTTTAAAAAGCCTTAGATTTGTAAAGCGAAAAGTAGGGATGAAAGATGTGTTGAAATTTGGGATATCTTTGCCTCCTGGCAGAAGGCTTACAATCTAAGTATATTTTTCAGCTTGAAGAAAAGTATAAAGAAGCCTTGGAAAGAATTTCAAGTCTTGAAAAAGAAGTGGAACAGTGCCATTCTAATGAGATTTTAATGAAGAATAAAACAGAAACTCTAGAGAAGAACATCACCAACTTATTAGTCACAGCAAGAGCAGAGCTACAGAGGAAAGACAGGGAACTAGCAGATCTTAGGTACCAGCAATACAGATCTCCATAATCTCCAATATCTATGGAAATTAATCAAATCTTTCGAAAAGAATCTAGTTGTTATATATCAATTCTGTCTTTATTCTATCAGGTTTTGGAGGTGTGGGCGATAGTTTGATTACTAAAAATCGTTATTGAATCATGGTGGGTATGTTATATGATGAATATTTTAAATGTTTGTTCATCTGATTGTGCTAGATTAGTAGGTTAGGTACTCTTTCATGTGGATTCTGATTATGTTAGAGTAGTTAAAATAGGCAATACATGTATATAAGGGTTGCTGTTGTTGTGATTCCTCAGTTTGTTGATAAGCCCTTGAGGTTTGGGGATGTATATTACTGTGGAAGTACTTTTATTCATGGACATCAATTTTTGTGGTTTTCTTAAATATAACTATTTCCTGGGTACTTAAATTTGTGGTTTCAAATTCAAGACATTAAAACTCTATGGAAAAAATGCATTTCGTTTGGAACTTAATTTGATCGATTAAGCGAAACATGGAATCCACGAAAATTGGAACCCCACGAACAATAGTACTTTCACAGTATACATTTCATTTTTAATTCCATCAGGTTTAGGGATGGGTTAATTAGGTATGCTTATTTCATGAAGTTTAGTTAGGTAAGTGTAGTATAAAAGTTCTCATATCATCAGGTTAGCGATTATTTGAATAGATTTTGGGGGTTAGTTGTGCTGGATTAGGTTCAATATTCGTTATAAAGTAGTCAATTTTGTTTGGATGGATTGGTCACTGATCAGTCAGTTAGGGTTTAGTTGTGTAGAGTCATTTCATTATACCCTCTGCAAACAAAGTTTGGGGGGTATATAGGAATCACTCTGTCTGTCTGTCTGTCCGTCCGTCTGTCTGTCTGTCCGGCTGGCCGTCCGTCTGTCCTTCTGTCCACACTTCTCGTAAGCGCAACTCATCTTAAACCACATGAAGGATTTTGATGAAACTTTACACAAAGGAAGGACATTATATGGAGATGTGCATGAAGGAATATAATTATTGTCTGAAACCCGGAAGGGGAGATAATTCGACTTTGACTTTTCGTTGATTCCCTATGTATGGGTTACCTCGTAAGCACAACTCCTCTTAAACCACTGGAAGGATTTTGATGAAAATTTACACAAAGGAAGGACACTATAAGGAGATGTGCATGAAGCAATATAATTATTCTCCGAAACCAGGAAGGGGAGATAATCAGACTTTGGCTTTTCGTTGATTCCTATGTATGGGTTACCTGGTAAGCGCAACTCCTCTTTATAAACCAATTGAAGGATTTTGATGAAACTTTACACAAAAGAAGAACACTATATGAAGATGGGCATGAAGGAATATAGTAATTGTTGGAAACCAGGAAGGGGAGATAATTTGACTAACTTTCTTTCGTTGATTCCTTCTGCAATGATCTCTTTTTTTTT
>MJUU01003344.1:0-17623 GCA_002080025.1 Modiolus philippinarum | reverse complement strand
CCGTCAAAGATTTCTTGGCTTCTACTGAAGGGAATGATTTGAAATTTGGTCTAAAGCTTGGAAATAATGAGTTGTATTGTGTAAACAATTTTCAAGTTTGTCGGACATCCACTTCCTGTTTGCTGAGACTTTGAATTTTTACTAAAAACTTAATTTCGGTCACAGATTTCTTGGCTTCTACTGGAGGGAATGATTGGAAATTTGGTTTGAAGCTTTGGAATGATGAGTTGTATTGCAAAAGTGGTTTTTCAAATTTGTCGATCAACCACTTCCTGTTTGCCAATACTTTTACTTTTTACTATAAACCAAATTATCTTCATAAGATTTTTAGACTTGTATCAACTTGGAATTATTTGATATTAAGTCTGAAGCTGAAAAATGACATGGTTTGGTAAAAATTCAAGAATTCTCTGTATCCAGCAAATTACTGTATCAACACATTTGTGTTAAACAGAATGTGAATCCACACTTACCTCAATTTTACTTTTGCATGGAATTTCAGGATCGAAATTGCGGGGCCCTTCCGACAACGCCAGTTTCGACATGCTCTAGTTAATAAATAAATCTTTGGGGTATGGAAAGGGCCATAGGACGGGAAATTCTGACTGCCACTGGAAAAGTAGGGTGAAATCGTCAAGGGCAGGGAATTTAGCCTTGTAGCCAATTACCTACGGACCACCCCAAAAAGAGCTTGCTACAAGGGTTCTTTAACTTGCAGGAAGCGTGACATTTCTTCCAACACGTGGACCTGAGTTTAAATCCCATCCGAAAGATGGGTTGTGTATTTATTAATCCCGCACAATCACGGAATGGGTCCTATTTCTATATCCTGGGTCCCTCGGGGTCAGCCTCCGTTTAGGAGGGGTCACACCCCGCAAGCCGAAGATACTATGTCCTATTTCTATATCCTGGGGTTCCCTCGGGGTCCTCTGTTAGGAAGACTCATACTCCAAGCTCAGAGGATGCTGCGGGCCTATTCATAAGCCGGGACCGTGCACGGCGGAAGTTCTTTCTTGAAGATTATATCATAATGTCCATACTTGTATTGTGTCCACACTTGTACTGAGTCCACACCTGTGTCGTGTCCACACCAACTTAAATTTGCACTTACCATATCGATTCAGAGTTCAATGAGCGGAGGGTATATTTGGCTGCCATTCGGCGACAGCTCTTGTTGTTAAAGCCGTCATGGCTGGGTGGTTTGAGGTGGATTAATAATACCTTAGTGTAATAGAGATAAAAATTGATATTTATCTGCTTAAATGTTATTCTGTTCTCAGTCTTTAATTTTTCCCATCACAAAATTGAAATTTGTTTATTTTTGAAAGCACAGGTGGTAGATTGATAAGTTTTTGTCCATGGATGCATCTTTGATAGTACCCGAGGTTGACCAAAAAACTGGGTGGACTTGACCTACATTTAACGACTGAATGCTACAGTTTGAAGTTTGTGTTGAGAACCTTTTGAGAAATATAAGATCATGTAGACTTATATGGTTTTGCACCTTGGATAGTTATGAAGTGCACACAATAAAAATTAGGGAATCAGAGGATAAAAGAATTTTTGAATGAATATCTTAAATTAAAATCTTACGTGAAAGTTCTAAATCTGAGATCCTAGAATTAGTCATGCTAGTAGAGGAAAATCATTTTGTCAGTGGATACATAGTCATGAGACATCAGACAAAAACCATGTTGTCTTGACATTTGGTTTTTCATGCATGAGTGACTTTTAATAAATTTTCAGCAAGTTGAGGATACTCTGTGATGTTTATTTGATTATGGTTTGTGATATAAGTGGTGAATTATTAAGTCTTTCATTTATTTTGTCCCTATGGGGGACATGGTAAGTATGACAGAGCAGAATAATTTACTGTGAAACAACACATACCACTACAAGCAATAAAACACACCTTTGAAACAACACATACATCTATAAGTAGTAAAACATGCATGAAGAACAACACAACGGCCATTTCACCGACAAATTACTAAAAATACTGACAAACTTACTGACAGCCTTCAATATGGGTAAACAGTTCTTAACAACACATACAGCTATAAACAGTAGAACACACCTGTGAAACAAGAAACAGCACATACAGCTATAAACAGTATAACACACCTGTGAAACAACACATACAGCTATAAGCAGTCAAACACACCTGTCAAACAACACATACAGCTATAAACAGTATAACACACCTGTAAACAGCACATACAGCTATAAACAGTATAATACACCTGTCAAACAACACATACAGCTAGAAACAGTATTACACACATAAACAACACATTACACACCTATTTTAACAACATATACAGCCATAGGAGTGACATCCCTACGAAACAACAATACAGCTTCAAGCAGTATATAACACACCATTGAAGCAACACATACAGCTGGAAGCAGTAAAGCACACCTGTGAAACTACACAGTTACGAATGTGATAACAAACAGGTATAAACAGTACAACACACCTTTTAAACCACTCATACAGCCAATAAGCAGTATAAAACGTCTAAACCAAACAAACAGCTTTTAGTAGTATCATTCACCTGTTCAAAATATGTACAGTTACAAGCAGTTTAACACACCCATGAAATAACATATACAGGTATGAGCAGTATGACACACAATTTAAACAACATATACGGCTATGCACAGTATTACTTACTTGTTAAACAACTCATACAGCTAAAAGCAGTATAAATCACATAGTGAACAACACATACAGCTATAAACAGTATAACACACCAGTGAAACAAGAAACAACACATACAGCTATAAACAGTAGGACACACCTGTGAATCAAGAACAACACATACAGCTATAAACAGTATAACACACCTGTGAAACAAGAAACAACACGCACAGCTATAAACAGTAAAACACACCTGTGAAACAAGAAACAGCACATACAGCTATAAACAGTAGGACACACCTGTGAAACAAGAAACAACACTCACAGCTATAAACAGTATAACACACCTGTGAAACAAGAAACAACACATACAGCTATAAACAGTATAACACACCTGTGAAACAACACATACAGCTATAAACAATATAACACACCTGTGAAACAAGAACAACACACACACCTATAAACAGTAGGACACACCTGTGAAACAACACATACAGCTATAAACAATATAACACACCTGTGAAACAAGAACAACACACACAGCTATAAACAGTATAACACACCTGTGAAACAAGAAACAACACATACAGCTATAAACAGTAGGACACACCTGTGAAACAAGAAACAACATGACAGCTATAAACAGTATAACAAACCTGTGAAACGAGAAACAACACATACATCCGTAAACAGTAGAACTTACCTGTAAAACAAGAAACAGCACATACAGCTATTAGCAGTCTAACACACGTGTGAAACAAGAAATAACACATATAGATATAAACAGTAGGACACACCTGTGAAACAAGAAAACACATACATCTATAAACAGTAGGACACACCTGTGAAACAAGAGCTATAAACAGTTTAACACACCAGTGAAACAACACAAAACTGTAAACAGTATAACACACCTGTGAAACTTCAAACAACACATACATCAATAAACAATATAGCACACCTGTCAAACAACACATACAGCTATAAACAGTATACACACATACAAAAGGGGCAAAATTGGGTATTTTAATTAATCACCATATGATTGAATTTTTTTTTATACTTGCCGTATAGACCCTTATAACATCAGGGCTATTCAATTTAAAATTCCCACCAGGGGGTGGAACACCATTTATATTTTTTTCTGTTGGTGGTGGGTAAATTTTTTTCTATATCCTAATAGTGTAATTAATTATATATTTAAAAAATGTTTTCCCTTGGTGGGGGGTATAAAAATAATTGGCGTTTCACCCCCTGGTGGGAATTTTTACTGGAATAGCCCTCATGAAATCTTTATAGAATCATTTGATATTTGTACAGAAGCTAGAAAATGGTCAGAAAATTATCTTCACTTCGAAAAATTTTGAAATTTAATTTTGAATTTATTCCATATTTTTGCGTATTTTGAATACATGATTTTTACACAAAAAGGTTTTATTCACCCTGTAGTTAAAGTTTTTTTTTAAAGTTATTAAATCTTATTGAAATTTCATAAAAGGTGGTCAAAAGTAAGATGATGTTTTCCAGTTGAAAAAAATTGGATTTTCAGGTTTTCTTTATGTTTTTAGCTCACCTCATGAAGTGAGGGGGATTATGGGGTACCCCTAGTGTCCACATCGGCATCCATGTCCGTTTAGGAAGAATGGTTAAAGTCCATTCCTGCTTATTGACATATTGGTATGCATGATGCATTTCGGGATGACAGCTGGAATGCATGCTTTGGATGCTGTCTCTGACCTATATTTTACGCATGAGTGACTCGGTTAGGAAGAATGGTTCAAGTCCATTCCAGCTAACTGACATGGCCCACATCAACCATATAGGTATGCATGATGCATTTTGGGATGATAGCTGGAATGCATGCTTCTGATGCTGTCTCTGACCTACATTTTATGCATGAGTGACTCCGTTTCGTCGGATGGTTAAAGTCCATTCCTGCTTACTGACATGGCCCACATCAACCATATAGGTATGTATGATGCATTTTTGGGATGACAGCTGAGATGCTTGCTTCGGATGCTGTCTCTGACCTAAATTTCATAAATGAAGGAAAGATAACAGGAAACACTTACAATGGCGGAACGTTACAATCACATGCCACAATCCACCAGGGAACTGCACAAGATACATTTTTGGATGACCGCTGCCACGAATGCTTTGAATGTAACCTGTGACATTAATTTTACACATGAATGAATTTGTTAGCAAAAATAATTATAGTCTATTCCTATTTACTGACTTGTTTAACATGTGACAATGCTTTGCAGCAGGCTGTGGCTGCTTTCTATGTTTCTGATATATCTGGACTTTGAATTCTGCTTAGGAATTTCAAAAGTTATCTACAGATTCGAAGTTGAGGGGGACTATTGGAGTACCCCCGGCCACGTCCATGTCCACATTTGGGTGTACATTTGTATATCTAAGTAAGTATGCAGGGTAGGGTCATCAAACTTTGCATACAGGTGCATCGTGGGTTGACCCACAGCCTTCAAGAAAATTAGGTCTCTTTGACCTATATTTTCTACTTGATTGGCTTACATTCAAATTTATATCAGAGTTCATATCTCAGTAACTATACATAGTACAATCATCTAACTATGTATATGCATGTATCTATGTTGGTAGGTCAGCATTTTGGCAAAATTAGATCTTTTTGACCTATATTTTCTGCTTGAGTGACTCACATTCAAGTTTACGTCCAAGTTCAGATCAAGGTCACTGTATATGGTGGAATTCTCTAACCTTGCACATGCATGCATCTCTGATGGTAGGTCAACATCCAGGCAAAATTGACCTATATTTTCTACTTGATTGGCTTACATTGAAATTTATCTCATTAACTATACATAGTACAGTCATCTAATTATCCATATGCTTGTATCTATGTTGGTAGGTCAGCATTTTGGCAAAATTAGATTATTTGACCTATATTTTCTGCTTGAGTGACTCACATTCAAGTTTACGTCCAAGTTCAGATCCCAGTCACTGTATATGGTAGAATTCTCGAACCTTGCACATGCATGCATCTCTGATGGTAGGTCAACATCCAGGCAAAATTAGTTCACTTTGGTCTATTTTTTCTGCTTGAGTGACTTATATTCAAGTTTATGTCTGAGTTCAGATCTCAGTTACTGTACATGGTAGGATCATCTAACCTTGCACATGCATGCATCTGTGATGGTAGGTTAGCATCCAGGCAAAATTAGGTCACTTTGACCTTTATTTTCTGCTTGAGTGACTTACATACAAGTTTATGATGAGTTCAGGTCTTGGTCACTGTACATGATAGGATCATCTAACCTTACACATAAATGCATCTTAGATGGTTGGTCAGCTTCTAGGTCAGATGAGGTCACTTTTACCTATATTTTCCGCTTGATTAACTTACATTCAAGTTTATATCCAAATTCAGATCTGCAATTTTGGAATTCTGCCATGCAACTATCTTTATCCAAGATGGGAGCCAAAGTGGAACATAGCTCAATGGGGGTAACAAAACAGAACAGGGTTGTCAAGAGCCAAAGTTCACGAGACAAAAAGAAAAATCAGGTGGAAACCACGGGCAAAATTTTCGACCACAATGGTCCCGACTTGGTACCTGCATTTCAAAAGAAATGGTGGGTTAAAGGAGTTTTATGGAGTGTTAAACCTACTTGTCCATTGTGGTAATGTGCGGTAGCAACTCAACAGTAATTGCTATTGAGAAATAAAAAAATAAGGTTGTGAAAGATCTGTTGGATGTCTCATTGGTAAATGTCATTCTCTAATCCTAAGACAAAACCATATAAAATCTATGGTACATGTTACTTCTTTAACCTTGAAACAAGACCAGGTAAAAGTTTTGAAAGACATATACAACTGTATTTATCTCTTTCATGTCTTTGTAAACATATTACAATGGCAATTGTGTATCACATACATAATTGACAGACAAAGACAAAACAAAAAGAAAAAAAAACAAATAAAAATACATGTTGTGCAATTGCCACAAATTAACTGTAGAACTAAATAAAATTGGTATAATTGCCATATTTTAAAAGTTAAAAAAAAACACACGAAAATATACAAATGAAAAACATCTAAAAATGATGAAAGGGAGAAAGAAGGGTTGATTTCCCAACAATTGGCCGAATGGGCTTCGACTTGGGAACTACTGGGCTTAAATATGGAGAAGAATGTGAAAATGACAATAGAAGGAAGAAATAATGGCATGATTACTGAAGGCAATAGATGGATCTTGAGAGACAATGAAATAAGCAGCCAGGAAATAGAAAAAGAGTATTATAACTTATAGATCAAAATTTAACATCACAGCTAAAAATGGATGTAACTATTTTCTAAAAAAACTGTACACCGAGTACTATTATTAAGTCTCCCAAACGAAGTTTGTGGAGACTTATTGTTTTTACTATGTTTCTTTTTCTTCTTATTATTATTATTACAACATAATGTGTGTACTGAGATGTTATTAATCAGGCTACTGATGTGATGTTGAAGTACAACTATTACCTGAGTCATTACTAGGGACACTGAAATAAAGAGTCAGAAAATGAAAAAAAAAGTATATCTTACCAGTAGTTCATAAATTGAATAGCACATATATAAAAAACCTTCGAAATTATCAACTGAATAGTTATCCACATTTCATGAAAAATAATGAAGTGATTTTATTTCAACATATTGTGTGTACTGAGATGTCATAATTAGAGTTATTGATCATTTTTGATGTTGTATTTGTGTTTAATTTTCATATTTCCATTTCAGAAAGAAAATGACACCATCACTGTTCAAAAGATTTAACCATAGACCAAATATCAGACAAAGAACAGACAGTCCAAGCGATACGTGTGATAGTGATGGAATGTCCTCCGAATTCAGTAATATGAATAGGACTAGGTCTATAAATCCAGCCGAGTCAGAATTTAGAAGAATCAATTCCCCTGGGATTCATGATTCTGATGGTGAAAAACATGACTACTTTAACAGTGTTGAATCTAGAAATAGAACAGATTCAAGAAAAAGGAAAAATAGCATAGAAACTAAAAATGAAATCTCGGCCAAAAAATATAAATATGACCGAACAGGAACTGATGAACACCACAGAGACAGGGAAAAAATTTATAGTGAGAAAAGACGAAGAGATGATGATAGATCAAGTAGAAGGGAAACTCGATTTGAACGTGCAGGTTCAGTAATGCCTCACACTAGCAAACAGGAAACTGCAAGGAAGCTGCTAGAAAGGAGTAAAAGAGATTTGCGTAGAAAATCTGGTGATATGAAGTCACTGCAGAAATTACCAACAGACAGAAAACCAACAAGCAGTGCCTCTGACAATGTAGATATAGAAAGTGACAAAGAAAACAAAAAGAACAAATATTTTTCAGAACAATATGAAAGTAAAAGACATACTGCTCCAGAAAAAATGGAATCAATAAAACAAGGCTCCAGAAACTCCAAAGAAAGATCACATACCCCTGATGAAAGAATACTCCAAAGTCGATCATCATCAATAAAAAAGCTTAAAGATATTGATGAAAGAGAGAAAAGGCATAGGAGATCACCACATAAAAGCATTGAAGCTAGATATTTGGACAAAGAAAATGACAGTAAATCTCCATGCCGAGGTGATCGATTTAATGATGAATATCGTTCTTCTTCAAGAGAAAAAAATTCACGATATTCTTCGAGATCTGGATCAAGAAGTAGTAGATATGATCGTGATGATAGGGGTAAGCCTCTGCTTAAAGAGAGGAGTAGTTCAAGAAAGCGATATGATTCTCCTGTCAAAAATCAGCTCTTATCTCAGGAGATAGATAAAGAAAGTAACATGGAAATGAAGTTGGGAAAAACTACTAAAACGTCCCCCAACAAAATGCAGAATGAAGAATCAGTTATCGGTGTTAATTACATGTTGTATGAGGATGTTTCAAACACAAATAAGGAATTAGAATTAAATAAACATGATAAAAAATATAGGTCATTGTCAAAAAGTCCTGAAAACTATAGCAGAACAAAGCACAATGAAAAATCGAAAAATCGTTATACATCAAAAAGCCCTGTTGATAATGAGAAGGCAAATATGGATAAAAGAATTAGATCAAAAACTCCAACCAAAGAAAACGACATTCCCGAAAAGAATGTAAATAAAGAAAGCCACCAAACATCAAAAAAAGATTTTGGTGGATCTAAGAATTCAAGTATAAAGGAAAATGAAGGAAGAAGTTATAAGAGACAAACTAGTTCAAGTCCAGAATTAAAGAAATCCTCGAAAAGTTCTGACAAAGGAGGTCGTTCTGTAAGTAGAGAAAACACATCTAGTGATACAACAGATTCATGCCAGGAAAACAAAACAAAAAGAAGCAAACCACATGAAAAAGAAAGACATGAAAGTCCACATGGAAAACAGAGTTCAAAACGTAATAAAAGAAGTATTGATAGATCAAGGAGTCCTGTTAAGTCTGAAAAATCTGATAAAGTTAAAAGGAGAGAGACATCTGCTAGTCCTAGAATAACTACTAAGATAAAAAGTAGGCATAGTAAAAGATCTGGAAGCCCATTGCATGACAATTTACATCAGCAGGAAAAACGGTCAATAAAATGCACAGAAAAACATCACCGAGATGATGAATGGAAAGATCGTGAAAAGGTGGAAAGTGAAAAAGGAGAGAGTGCAAAACAAAAACTTTCTAAACACGATAAATTCAAATCTGATGATATAAAGATTACAGTTCAGGTGAAAGCCAATGAAACTGTACCTGAAACACGAGAAATAGTGTTAGAAAAGAAAGAAAATGTGACAAAAAATAGCTCTAACATTACAGTGGATGAAAACGAACTCGCCGATAGTACTCATGATGAATGGGATGCAGCAAATTATAGGAATTGTTCTGGTATTCAAGATAATGCTGAACTGAATGGCGAAAATCACAAAAGCAGGAATAAAGAAAAATACAAAAAATGTGAGAAATTCAGAGATAATGAACAACAGCATGAAAGCAAAGATATTGAAAAAATACATTCTCGGAGTAATAGTTTAGAAAAAAGCCATAGAAAGAATAAGCATAAAGATAAGTCTGATGAGTCACATGACACTGCTTATGGACATCATGAAATTGAAAGTACCGATTCTGAATGTGACACTTCTCCCAAATTAAAATCTAAGGTTGCATCAGTTGTAAAAACTAAATCGAAAAAGAAAGTTGTCACAAAAGAAAGTGCTACAAAGGAAAAGTTAAAAGAAGGAAAAAGAAGCAAATCTAAACATAGTCCAAAAAAAGAGAAAACAAAAAACAAAAGCCAAGATAAAGTTGAAAGCAAGAAAAAAGAGAGGGATAGAAAGAAAAGTGGAGAAAAATCAGACAAAAAATCACGAAGTCATGGAAGTGAAAAATCAAAATTAGTAGATTTACAAAAAGATAGAGAAGCTCTGTTGAAAGAAATTGAAATGTTAACTGATTCAACAAGTGATGATTCAGGCGGTAAGGATAATAAAAAATATGATATTGAAAATATCGACGGAGGGGATACATGTCATTACGATGAACATCTAACGAAAGGAGAAACGGAAAGCAACAGTAACATCGTTAACACTTGTGAAAACAATTTGCTAGTGGATGATATTTCTTTGAGTGAAACAAACAAAGGAGAAGATGCCTCTAATGTAACTAGTGAAAACGTTCATAAATCAAAAAATCATAAAAAAGAGAAAGAGAAAAAAAGAAAAGGTAAACACAAAAAGAAGGAATCTACAGTGGAAAATACTTGTGATAACAGTAATCATGATATAACAGAAGAAATTCATACTGTCTGTGAAGCTTCACCTACAAAGTGTCACACTGTACAAGAAAATTATGAAAACGATATTCAGGATATACCAAAACATGAGATTCAAAATGAGCTTACAACTCAACCTGAGGCTCAAATTGACTTGGAGACTGAAAACAAAAATTCGCCAATAAAGGATCATACTTTGGAAGAGAATCAGGAAACTAATATGTTATTAGACCAGCACATGGTCCACAACTTAAACAAAAATGCTGATGAAGAAACTAAGCCAATAATTAATAAACCGGATGATCACTCTCAAAAATCAGACATCACTCATGTGATAGACTCTGCTGCTGATAAAGAAACGATAAAACGGGACATAATAGCGTGCAGTACAAAAATCACAGATGATAAGTTAGATACTCCTTCTAAATTTAAAGAAAATGATATGGAAAAACAAAATGATCTTGTTGAAACTAAAATTGAGGTTGAAATGACATTTACGGAACATATTACTGAAAATTGTGAAATGGATTCTATTTCAAACAGTAGCAGAGATCATGGTGATAATTTTATCAGTGAAGAAATTAATGTTGAAGAAAGTGAAGAGAATTTAACAGAAAAAGATGTGTGTATTGAAAATGAAGAAAATGATTTTGTTAGTGAGGAAGTGAATATTGATGATCAACAAGACGATTTAAATAGTAAAGACATAAATACAGAAGATGTTGAAAATGACTTTATCAGTAGAGATATAAATATCAAAGATGTTGGAAATGATTTTATAAGTAAGGATATGAATATTGAGGATCAACAAAGGGATTATATCAGTGAAGAAGTGAATGTTGAAGATGATGAAATTGATTTTATTGATGAATATAAAAATACAGCTGAAATTGAATTTCAAAATCCCAGCAAAGATACATGTATAAATAGTTGTGAAGATAAAACTAAAGATTCAAAAGACAATACATTACTTGATTCTAAAGATAGTGAGAATATCAGTTTAGCTGAACATTTTTCAATTAATGACAATAACAAAATGGAAGTAGACTCTTGGAGTGATAATGTTCAGAAAATGACCCAGATAACTAACAATGATGATTCTGTGTCAAATCAAGAAAGTGAGAAGGAAAAGGATGAGGATCAAAAATGTGATATGGACAGTAATTACATACAAGACATACATGTACTTGAAAGTAATGTACATGTACATGACAATTTAGTATCGAATGAAAAAATGGAAATGGAAAATGATGATGAAATAGAAGAAGGGGAAATAACCAGTGAGTCTGAGGATGAATCAGAAATAACTAAAAATGCAGAAGATAAGGTTTCAAACAAATCTAAGGATGATAAAACTGATACGCATCATAAATCTGTAAGGTCTCATAGCAGTGTTTTAGATTCTGGGAGAAAAAGATCAAACTCTTACAAAGAAAAGGACAAATCCACTAAGGAAAAGGGTACAGGAGAAAAGCCACACAGCAAGCATTCTGATTCGAAAACGAGAACAAAAAGTAAAAGTGACAAATCTACTGATAGTAAGGCAAAACAGTCTGAATATAATAGTAAAACACATGAAAATACTCATACTGAAAATAGAAGTACAAACAGAGATCACAGCCATGATAAAAGTAAGAAAATAGAGGACAAAATTAAGCGAGAAAGGGGGCATGATGAAAGTAAAAAAAGTACGCATCATGAGGACAAGGAAAGAAGGACAGAAAACGTTGCAAAAATTAGTAAGAGACGCGATTCAAAAGATGTTGATAGCAAGAGAGACAATTTGAAAGATGCTGATAGCAAGAGACACAATTCGAAAGATGTTGTTAGCAAGAGAGACAATTCAAAAGATTCTGATAAAAGAAGCAGTAGTGATACCAGAAAAAGAGATGAACCAATCAGAAGACGTCACAGTGAAAAGGAACATTTGAAAAAAACAGATTTAAGGAAAGGGAAGCATGACGATATTGAAAAAAGTGAACATTCAAAAACTCCTCGGAGAAAGGATTATGATGAGCGCAACAAAGATAATGATAAAAGTGAAAAAAATGAGAGATCAAGAAAATTAAATGATAGTAGATTAGAAAATAGAAGACGAAGAGATAGTTCTGATACACAAAGCAAGGACTATGTCAAATCTAGACACAGAGAAAAAGCTACAGATAAGGATGTGTCGAGTAAAACTCATAAAGACAAAGTAGAGCATTCTGTAAAATCTATCACAAAGTCTGAATTGCCTATTAGTGAAAAGCAGCCAAGCAAAAAAAGTTCTAAAGATAAATCAAAAACATTTGTTGAAAAAAGTGCAATTGATTCAACAGATTCTAGCAAAAATTCTGACTCTTATGATGAACCAAAAACAATTGTTGATAAAAACAAAATGGATTCAAAAACAGATGCTAGCAAGAATTATTACTCTACATATGAATCAAAAACAGTTTCAGAAGAAAATGAAATTGATTCTAAAATAGATGCTAACAAAAATTCTGACTCTGAAGATGAATCAAAATCAGTTGCAGAAAAAGACAAAACTGATTCCAAAATAGATGCTAACAAATATTCCAACATCCTGCAAACAACTCAAACTGATAGTGCTAAATGGTCAGACACTAAGGTTTCAACTGGAGATAGATGTAGTTTGCATATAACGAACAGTTCAAAACCAGAGTTGGAACAAGAAAATAACAATTTGAACAATGATGAAAATGCGATGGATATTTCAGAGACAAAATGTAATGATGATTCTGTGATGAATTATCACTCTGATGATGTACACATGTCTAAAATGAATGAATCGTGTGAAGACAAACAATTAGACAGTAACAATGTTATAATGAATAAAAAAATTGAAAAACAAAAGAATCAGGAAATGGAAACTATATCTGATAAAGGAAAAGCATATGATCATGATGTTGCTTTCATGCAAATTGAAAAACAAAAGAATCAGAAAACAGAAAAT
This sequence comes from Modiolus philippinarum, assembly GCA_002080025.1. NCBI lineage: Eukaryota > Metazoa > Mollusca > Bivalvia > Mytilida > Modiolidae > Modiolus > Modiolus philippinarum. Next base: position 4,244 of record MJUU01003344.1, on the reverse strand, counting down.
GTATCTGATAAATTGAAGTCAGATGGTCATGATGGTACTGCTATGCAATTTGAAAATCAAAAGAATCAGAAAATTGAAAATATATCTTATAAAGGAAAACCAAATGATCATGATAGTGCTACTATACAAATTGAAAAGAATCGGAAAATGGAAAATATATCCGATAAAAGAAAGACATATGATGGTGCTACTAATTCAACTTATGAGCAAAGAAATGAAACACTTCATGATGGTATCACCTCTCAAGAGAAAGATCTGGTAAAAATTCAGTCAATTACGAATCAGTCAAAGCTTGAATCAGATGATAGCGACATAGAAATTGATATCATGAATGTAGATAGTGATGATGACTTGTTTACATTAACAACTACCATAGACAGCACAGAAACATGTGCACGTGTAAGGGGCTTTTACAATTATTCAAAATGTGATACTGTTCCATGTTCAGAAACTCCAAGCCCTGAATTCCGTGAAGCAACAGTCCAAAATACAAGTATTACAACAAATGATTCTGTCGAATCCCAACAAAACGAGTCTGTATTAAGAACTTCAGATTCAGATTCTGAATCAGGCAGTAGTAGTGAACATGATGACAGTAGTAATACGTCATGTGAAAATGGAATGAATGTCGAGAAACCAAAACAAATAGAACGTAGAGTTAGTTCAGTTACGGAGAGTATGAAGACTTATACATCTGACGATTGTTCTCTCATTGGAAATAAATGTGAAAGTTACATGGTATCTTCTCTCGATGAACAGAAATGTGAAAGAAATTTGGTATCTTCTCTCAGTGAAAAGAAATGTGAAAGTAGCATGGTATCTTCTCTCAGTGAAATAAAATGTGAAAGTAGCATGTCTTCTCTCAGTGAAGAGAAATGTGAAAGTAGCATAGTAGCTTCTCTCAATAAACAGAAATGTGAAAGTAGTATGTTGTCTTCTCTAAGAGAACAGAAATCTGAAGAGAACATGGAATCTATGTGTCCAGGAAATAGAAAAAATGAACCAACTGAAACATTCAGTGAACCATTATTTGATTTGACAGTTGGAATTCGTAAGGGGAATTCAATGAGTGATCGAAGGAGACACAAATCTGAATGCGTGCAACAACAATCGAAAGACAGTCAAGAAAATGAAGCAGATAAGATGGAAACTATTCAAAAAGAATCTCAATCAAAATCAAATGATATTGAAGAAAATTCTGCAAACAATTGTTCAAAACCAACACCTTCAACATGTTCAATAAGTGAAAGTTATCCGCAGGGATTGAAAACTGGGTATAAAATCCCTAAACTGAAAAAACAGGAAGTGTTTACCACAGAAAAAGACAAGTGGGGTAAAAGTTTACAAAGATATTTCAATGAGAAGGATAACAGATATCGGAGGTACAGTGAAGAGACAATGTCGTGGAAAACAAAGGAGGAAAAAAGAACACATGATGTAATGGTACATAAATCAGAAAAATGGAATATTTGGAACGATTCAGAAACACTACGTTCATTGAGACATAACAAAAACAATGATAACTTGTTACCTCAGGAGGTGAGGCAAGGGAGACGGGAAGAAGAAAGCGATAGGAAGAAATATAAAGACATGACAGATTCCTGTGATAGAAATGTGGAGGGTAAACGGAAACGATCTCACGATGATGAGTCTATTTCAAGACGTAGACATAAAAGCCATACTAGTAGTTCAGATGATAAGGAGAAAAAAACTTGAATTGCTTATTTATGATAAGTGATACATCTACATGTATTTGATGGTGCAAGATACATTTTAATTAATGAGTGTAAAACAGGATTCACTTCCTAAAACTAGAAATCCAAAGTATTGCAATTTAAATATATGCATATTTTGTGATCTTGTAAAAATGTTTTTGACAGGATATACATATCATTGATGTAAGAAGAATTTTATTAATGTTTATAATGGATAATGTTTTCTATTACATTTTTCACAAGTTTCATGTTATCTTTGAATGTTACAATTACAAATGAGTTTTGAAACCTTAAGTGTTGAATTGTACCCTTTTTTAAGTTATTTGATTTTTATTTATTTTTATAAATCATTTAAATGTTGTCTCTCAATTTTGCGTTTTGACATTTTTATTTTAAGATAGAAGGATAATTTTTTTTATGCCCCCAAGATGAAAAGTCGGAGGGGGAGGGGGGCATATTGTTTTACACTTGTCGTCTTTTCGTCCGTCCGTCGGTACGAATGAAAAACACAACTATTCATGTTTTTTAGAAAGTTTGCAAACAAATTCCAACTACTTCAAAGGAATCTAACATACAATAAGTAGATGTGCACACACATACATGTATCAAAATGGCCGCGGTTGCCATGGAAACTGAAAAAAAGGTGGGAAAATTCCAAGTGCTTCAAATTTGATGAAACTTTATAAGAAGGCTGTCTAGCACCCATAGAAATTATTTAGTGTCTCAGAATTTTCAAAATGGATGCCGTTGCTATGGAAACTGGAAAAAGGCAGGAAAATTCAAAGTGCCTCAAAATGGATGAAACTTTACAGGAAGATTGCCTAGCAACCATAGAATTGATTTTCAGGCTCAGAACTTCCCTTTTATATATTTTTGGAAAAGGGTAGGCATATCATTGTGTCTATACTTGTACTGTGTCAACACTTGTATTGCGTCAACACACGCTTAAATTTGCACTTGCCATGTTCATGGTTCAATAAGCGGGGGCATAATTGGTTACCATTCGGCAACAGCCCTAGTTTGTTTTTGTTTTTCTTCATTTACAGACTTTATAAAAAATGAATTCATTTAACAAGCATCACTTTCTTGATTTATTTTGCTACTACTCTGTCTACTAGTATTTATTAAAACTAATCATGTATTAAAAATAAAAGATTGTCACAAAAAATGGATGTGAAATCAGGGTATATCAATACTAGTTATCTATCCATGCCATTTGGCATACTTTGAAACATAGAATTGGATATTGACAGACTTTTTTTAATTTTACATTCTTCCAAGCCAACATTATTCTTGTAAACTAATAATAATTTTACAAATATGACATGCCTAATCAAGAAAACGTTGTTGCTAATTTCCATTTTCATTGTTTACTCTCCTGTTAAAGAAGTAGACCTAAGGTATGGGGAGATAACTCTATTTTGAACTTAAACTCTACATCAAATAAATGATAACGAGCACATTAACTCTAACTTTACATATTGCAGTGATATCTAAAAATAGTTTTTTAAAAATATAGAAATCAAACAAGGGAGGTAATTCTTTTGTTTATAACTTACAAAGGGGGATAATTTACAGTATAGAATTAATCGATTCCTTTAACTTTTATATATTTTACTTTAATAAAAAAAAATGGTACCGTGGATTTGTCTAAAATGTTGTTATATCTTGTATATACTAAGAATACTTTATACAATAATTAACATACATGCTCATACATTTCTGTATGTATGTTATTATGAAAATGTATATATTCAGTATAAGGTACTAGAATTTTCAATGGTGCAAAATTTAGGAATTACCCAGGTCTATTCCCCCACCCACCCCTTAAGAGAGTACAATTGTCAGGTTTAAAAATTCCTGCAATATCCTCTCATTTTATGTTTTCAAAAAGGGTGAAATTCTTTTCCACATGGAAAGCCTTTTTATATGACCGCAAAAAATTTGCGGTCGTATTATGGTATGGCGCTGGCGTTGGCGTCGGCGTCTGTGGACAGCATAACTTTGGTTCTAGTGAACGGATTGTTACCAAATTTTAGCATGATGTTTGTTGGCACAAGCTTAAGCCCGGGTTTTAATTTCGCGTTCCCTGCCCAACCCGTTTTTGAAAAAGAGGCAAAAAAGGGGCCAAAAAGGGGTTAAATTAGGTATTTTCGTGTCTGTGGACAGAGTAACTTTGGTTCTAGTGGACAGATGGTTTTCAAATCTTAGTATGATGTTTCTTGGAATATTCTTGAGAATCATTTTTTTCCTTTAGTTTTTGGCCCCACCCATTTCAGAATTAGGGGCCAAAAAAGGGTTAAATTGGGTGTTTTCACATATTTGACTGTAGAATCTTTATTATTTATTGGATTTTGATGGGGTTTGTTTCAGTGTGCTCCTGAGGAAATTTCCAATCTGGAGTATGCCAACAGATTTCACGTAGCATTTACCGCTCACGAGATAAATGGGGCCCAACAGGGGCTAATCTCAAAAAAAATATTTTTTTTAATTTTAAGTCCGATTTTGATGCAGTTTTTTTCAATGGAT
>MJUU01003343.1:111179-125927 GCA_002080025.1 Modiolus philippinarum | reverse complement strand
GTTCCGATCCGACAAAAAACATGGCCGCCAGCACGGAACATGGTTTAACATTGGACCCTATGGGAAAATAGCATTTTCATCTTCTCCTCTGAAACCACTGAAGCAAATTCAACCAAACTTTACAAGAATGATGAACTAAAAGTCCTAAACAAAGCTTGCTCATTTCGTTCCGATCCGATAAAAAACATGGCCGCCAGCACGGAACATGGTTTAACATTGGCCCTATGGGAAATTCACATTTTCATCTTCTCCTCTGAAACCACTGAAGCAATTTCAACCAAACTTTACAGGAATGATGTATGGAAGGTCCTTTAAAAAGATTGCTCATTTCGTTCCGATCTGATGAAAAACATGGCCGCCACGGCAGAACTTGGGTTTAACTTTGGACCCTATGGGAAAATTCACATTTTCTTCTTCTGCTCTGAAACCGCTGAAGCAAATTCAACCAAACTTTACAAGAATGATGAACTGAAGGTCCTTAACAAAGATTGCTCATTTCATTCCGATCCAATGAAAAACATGGCCACCAGCACAGAACATAGTTTATTTTGGCCGTATGGGAAATTCACATAAAAAACATGGCCACTATGCAGAACATTGAAAACCCTGCTTCAGCATTTTGTCAGGTGAGCGATACAGGCTCAGTGTCTGAGCCTCTAGTTAAAGACTGGTGTTACTAGGGCTTTTCTGCAGTCACTCGGTACTTTATCTGTATTGATAGAAGAATTGAACAAGTCTGTGCTGATTGGTGAGACTTCATTGCACACCTCTTTTAAAAAATATGGCGAGATGTTATCAGGTCCAATAGCTTTGGATGGGTTTAAGTTTTTTTAGGAGTTTGGTTGTACCCTCTTGTGTAATAAGTATGTCTTCCATCATGATGTTTTTGTAATTTAAGTTGTTGAAGTTCACAGATGTTGTTTAATTTCAGTGGTTTTGGTGTTGTAAATGCTGAATGGAACTGTTGGTTTAGTGCTTCAGCCTGTTCTATTGGTTTTGTTTTTGTTATACCATTAACTTTAAGAGGAGCTACACCAATGTTTTCGCTTTTCTGGGTTTTCACAAATAACCAAAACTTTTTTCCTGGTTTGCTCTCACCAGGTTTACTGTCTTCAGTTATGATTTTATCAACATAGCTCCAGTATGACTGCCTGAGTTTTTCTGTACCAGGTGTTTGATTGACTTGCATTTTTTTTTTGGCCGTTTCATTTCATTTGTCAGGTGCTTATATGTCTTATATGATTTAAGTTTCTTGTGAGTGCAATCTCTGTTGCGTATTAGTCTCTTTATTTATGTAGTGAGCCATGGTATGTCTTTCTTTGATCTAAGTGTTTATTACTGGTGACATGTTCTATCTCGGTTTTAATGATGTTCCATTTTTCTCCAGTTGATGTATTCTGTGTTTGGGCTTCTTCGTATATTTCTATAAGATGGTTTACTCACTCTGTTCTTATTTTATCCCAGTGTGCCTTTTTATACTGGTGTTCTGTTCGGGGAGTTTTGTGTTTTCTTCTGGTTGGAATGTTTAGTCCTTGAAAAACTATATCATGATCTGATGGCCAAGCTTGATAATGTTTCGATGTTTTGTACAAGAGGGGGTTGGTTTATAAAAAAAAACAGATCTAAGGTGTTTTCCTGTCTTGTAGGAATTTTTACTACTTGTTCTAAGTTGTGGGCACTAATGATATCCAGAAAATTTAAATCTGTACTACCCTAAAAGATAATTTGTACACCAAAAGGTATATTTAATTTGAGATGAGTAAAAAAAGTCCGTTTTCAAAATGGGGCGAAAATGCAGGTAGGGCCGATCTCCTTCTTCCGCACCTGCGCACTAAATTACTGAAAGAAAATGTCACGCTACACACGACCTCCAAACACTTCACTATATGTCAGAAATGTTCACGAAGATGCAAGGTTGATATACATTGAAATATGAAAAAAATTTTACTGGGTGTTTTTGTTCATTGATTGTTCTCACGATAGGTCTATTCAGAACACTTTTTTTACCTCTTGTTTCCACAAACCACACGCTACCAAAATGGCCGATCGCACCTTGTTTGTGTGCTGCAAGCGATGTATTTATGACCCTAAAGTTGTGTGAACTTTGACGAATGCACTGATGTTTCGCAAAGAACTAGGGACGAATCGGGTTACCCTTTTGTACCCTACCTGCGTGGCCTTGATGTTCATGCCATAGTTACCCTATACTATTTCCCTTCAAATTTCCATAGGCCGAAATTTAAAATTTTGTATTTCATTCGTTTAAACTACAGCTATCCTGCAATCATAAGTTTTTTTACCAACTAAGATGTGAACGAAGCAAACAAGGTTGGTACTTGTTAACACTTTTCTTCCAGAAGCGGAAGTGGGAGGAGCTAAAGCTGTATACAAGGTTTTGAAACTGAAATCGCATGTCCCGCGAAAGCGCAACTACCTCAAAATTGATACCACATGATGAAATAAACAGTACTAACAATTTATCATTATGTTTTGTGCGGAAGGCATGACTGTATCACCAAACAGAAAACTGACCTGTATTTTCGAACACGAGGCAGGCAGTTTCGTATGTGCAAATTAATGATAGTAGAAGTAAATGTTGTGCCGAAGGCACGAATAATATGCACAAATTGATACAACTGACGTGCCGAAGGAACAACCACTAACAACAATAAAAAATAACTAACAAAGACAGTGTGCTTCTCCATTACAACGCGTTCCTCATTCGGCAAACATCAGGTGTCAGTAGCAACGCATTTCCCCCAAGTATCTGGGACAATTTAAAGACGTGCTGAAGGCACAACCACTACATGCACTAGGATCAAGGAAAAAAACTGTCGTTCCAAAGGCATGAAATGAGAGAGCCCATTACAACGCCCCCCTCAGGTATCTTGACATGCATGAAAATGGTGAACGCTGATGTCATGACAACATAAATAAAGATGGCGGTAAATTGTTAACCAATGTTCATGCAATCATTTATCAAAAATATGCCCATGTAACAACTCCAGTGAACTTGCCAATGTTGAAATTGCTATGAATGATCATGAATGATATATGTCTTACCTTGAAGTTCCCTTTTCCTTGCCTGAGGCCATGGCTATTTGATAGCCTACTGTCTTGAATAATTGACTGAAATCTTTCAAAATGAAATAGCATTACGCTTTCAAATACAGTAATGCTCAAATTAATGTCAAAATCGTCAATCTTCAAATGATAACACCTAAGCATCTGCTATACCGGAAAGATGTACAACTACACTTCAAGAGCCGACAACTACTGAAGTGTTGTTGAGATTGCAATGCATTTAGAGGTAGCATAAACTGGTGAAATGTGTATGTTGGAATCGTGATTTATCAAACTAGATGTGACTTTGAATATTTTTCTATGAATATTGGAGAGAGTTTAGAGAACTTGAGCACATCTGTCAAGTCGCACAATGGCAAATAAAATAATGTTTGATACATAAATATGGGGAGGGGCTCAAATATAAATATTTCCACTGCTTTATATTTTTATTGAAAAGTCTCAAATTACCCCCTCCACCCCCCTTTTGCAGCTCTGCAATTTTCTTGTTTACACAGTTATTTATTTCAAAGCTGTGTCTTTTATACTATACGGTTACAGTCTCCTGGTCAGGCCTGGGGTAATGGTAATGTGTAATTGTAATGCATTGTAATATTACATTTTTCTCATGTAATGCAAAGTGATTTGTAATGCACAATTTCTGCATTACAATTACATTTAATGTAATGATTCCATGGCGTAAAATATAGTCAACGTTGATTTGCATTGCCAATTGGTTTGATGCCTGAAATTTTATTTTTACGTTGTTAGGCTTATAGGCTGAAGAATGCTTTACAAATTCCCGCTCAAACACTTTGAGAAAAAACGATTTTAGCAAAGATATAAATAAAAATGACAGTATTTATAATTATAGGATAAAAACATACATGTACATGGTTTATGTATTGGTTCATGTTCAGGGTACACAAACCAACATATACATGTATACATCAATTTTGTAAAGACCTGCACTTTAGAATTCTCCTATAAAAAATATAGCAATTCTACATGTACCTGATCCATGATCGATAAATCCAATGGTAATACAAGTGTCTTTCAAGATGTCTTCCTTGCTTATTTCAAAAATGCATCATTATGGTAGTCAGTCAATTCAGTGTATAGTTAAAAAACAAATGGGAGAAATTGACACTGTAGTAAACAAAATTTGTTTGTGAAAAATTATTTATGCATTGAGATAACAAACTTCTGTTTAATTTACAAAGTCTTTCAGTTTTCCTTGCTCCATTTAGTGTTGTGTATTAATCTAATAGCACATCATGTTTCATTGTGTTTTCTTTTAGAGTCTTTATCATTTATAAATATGTATTTTGATTGATGTAGGGAAGATGAGTTCAGAGCAATGTTCGGTAAATATGGACCTCTAAAAGATGTTTATATACCACAGGATTACTACACAAGACAACCTAGAGGTTTTGCTTATATACAATATCCTTTCATATCAGGATGTGAGTACCAATTTTTGTCTCGCCCACTACGAAAGTCGCGAAAACGAGACATAGGCGTGCAAAGTATGACGGCGACGGCGTTAACTTTTACTATAATACAGGATATTTTGAAAACCCTTTGATGTAGGAACATCATATTTGGTCCAGTGGTAGTACTAATCAAGTGCTAACGGACGGACATAAAATCATGTGACCTTGACCTCAATTTCACGGTCTAGTGACCACGTTAAGTTTCTCTGATTAGATCCATATCTCAATAACTATAAGTGGTAGGTCAATGATATTTTGTATATGGGTTGGTCTTGAGTAGTACATGTCAGTCTGGCATATGACTTTTGTCCTTGACCTCAATTTTACAGTCTAGTGACCATGTTAAGTTTGTCTGATTAAGTCCCATTTCTCAATAACTATAAGTGGTAGGTCCCTAATATTTATTATGTAGGTTGGTCTTGGGTAGTACATGCCAGTTTGGCATATGCATTCCTTGACCTCAATTTCATGTTCTAGTGAACAAAGTTAAATGTTTCTGATTATAATAGTTTCACAATTACTGTAAGTGGTACAGTAATAATATTTGGCTTGAAGGTTGCTCTTGAGTAGTACATGACTGTTTTAGCGACAAGGAAGGACGGGTGAGACACCTATTAGGGTCTACTCTTGTTTAAATGACTTTAGAACATGCACAATTTGTCAATCAGACTAACTTGTATTGTCAGTTTTTGTCTCGCCCGCAATGAAAGGCGCATCGATCGAGACATATGCGTACAAAGTATGATGGCGACGGCGTAAACTTTCACTTTCATGTTAAGTTTTTGTGATAAGGTCACTTTCTCATTAACTTTAAGTGGTAGGTCAATGATATTTGGTATATAGGTTGGTCTTGAGTATTACATGACAATCTGCTATATGGCTTTGTCTGTGACCTCAATTTCACGCTCCAGTGAATATGCTAAGTTTTTGTGCTTAGTTTAATTTCTCAGTAACTATAAGTGGTAGGTCAATGATATATGGTATGTAGGTTGGTCTTGGGTAGTACATGACAGTCTGTCATATGGCTTTTGTCCTTGACCTCAATTTCACGGTCTCTTGAGCATGTTAAGTATTTGTGATTAGGTCATTTTCTCAGTAACTATAAGTGGTAGGTCATTGATATTTAGTATATAGGTTGGTCTTGAGTTGTCAACGTCTGTGACCTAAATTTCACGGTCCAATGAACATGTGAAGTTTAAGTGCATAGTTTAGTTTCTCAGTAACTATAAGTGGTAGGTCATTGATATTTGGTATATAGGTTGGTCTTGAGTAGTACATGACAGTCTCCTATATGGCTTTTGTCTGTGACCTCAATTTCACGGTCTAATGAACATGTTAATTTTATGTGCTTTGTTTAGTTTCTCAATAACTATAAGTGGTAGGTCAATGATATTTGGTATATAGGTTGGTCTTGAGTAGTACATGACAATCTGCTATATGGCTTTGTCTGTGACCTCAATTTCACGCTCCAGTGAATATGTTAAGTTTTTGTGCTTAGTCTAATTTCTCAGTAAATATAAGTGGTAGGTCAATGATATATGGTATGTAGGTTGGTCTTAGGTAGTACATGACAGTCTGTCATATGGCTTTTGTCCTTGACCTCAATTTCACGGTCTAGTGAGCATGTTAAGTATTTGTGATTAGGTCATTTTCTCAGTAACTATAAGTAGTAGGTCATTGATATTTAGTATATAGGTTGGTCTTGAGTTGTAGACGTCTGTGACCTAAATTTCACGGTCCAATGAACATGTGAAGTTTATGTGCTTAGTTTAGTTTCTCAGTAACATTTCTCAGTAACTATAAGTGGTAGGTCATTGATATTTGGTATATAGGTTGGTCTTGAGTAGTACATGACAGTGTCTTATATGGCTTTTGTCTGTGACCTCAATTTCATGGTCTAGTGAACATGTTAAGTTTATGTGCTTAGTTTAGTTTCTCAATAACTATAAGTGGTAGGTCAATGATATATGGTATGTAGGTTGGTCTAAGTTGTACATGAGAGTCTGTCATATGGCTTTTGTCCTTGACCTCAATTTCACAGTCTAGTGAGCATGTTAAGTTTATATGATTAGGTCATTTTATCAGTAACTATAAGTAGTAGGTCAATGATACTTTGTATATATGTTGGTCTTGGGTAGTACATGACAGTTTGCTATATGGCTTTTGTCTGTGACCTCAATTTCATGATCCATTGATCTTGTTAGGTTTCCTGTAAGGTCAATAATGTTTGTCTTAGATGGAAGATGACCGCCTGCTATTATGTTTTAGCCATTGACCTCATTTTCACGGTCTAGTGGACATGTTTGGCTTCCCAGTATCTATCAGTTGTAGGTCACTGATATTTGGCACTTTGGTTTTGGGTGATATATGACAGTATGCTATACAGTAGTCCCCCTTTTGAGAGACCACCCTATTTGCAACATAAAATTGGCCTTACAAAAGGGGTGGTCTCTCAAAAGGAATAGGTCCAAAAATCTAAAGGCTGAATATAAGTATTTCATGTAAAACATTTCATATTCTATTTCACTTAATGTATGTATGAAAGCATTCAACATGTCTTCTTATTTATCACATGCACATTTGACACATTATATTTATATTTATTTACATCTAACACAAATTTAAAACACATGTGCATTCATTAAAATACATGCATTAACCAGAAACCTATTAAAGTATTATGCATGGCCCTGAAATTTCATTCTCAACAACTTGTCTTTATCAAATATTTAAGTGAGAGTTAATTAGTTCTCCTTTAAAGAAAAAAAATTCTAATAATAATAGGTAATTATGTATCAAATCATTATATTTCTCTTTAACATACATGTAGGGCTTCTCACCTGCTAATTAAGTCAATTTAATTGATGGTTTAATTATTCCAGTAAGTTATTACAAAATGGCATTTAATTTTCATCAGTGTTTACAAAACAAAACATGGTCTTTACAGAGGGGTAATGTTCATATTTTTGACACAGAAAGGGTGGTCTCTGGTTGGGTTTTAGGGGTGGTCTTCCAAAAGGGGTCAGTTTGTTCACAAAAGAGTTAATGCAAGAGAAATGTGGCCTCTAGAAAGGGGTGGTCTCTCAAATGAGTGGTCTTTCAAGAGGGGACTACTGTATTGCTTTTTTCAGTTAATCTAATTTCACAGTCTAGCGAACATGTTAAGTTTTCTGATTTAGGCAGTTTGAGTTTTCACATCAGTTTTGGGACCAAGTAGGGACGAGCGAGACATCAATTTGGGTCCAAACTTGTTTGTACATTGGTATATGAACAAAATTATTTGCTAATTTTCTGTTTATCAGACGATGCAAGTTATTCAATCATGATGTTGGAAATAGTAACAAGTACTAGTAAGTCTTTAAGGTCACGGCATTCAAAATAACCGTTATCTATTTAAACAATATATACATACAGTCGAACTTCGATGGCTTGATACCCAAGGGACCGATGAAAACGTTCGAGCTAGAGGGGTGTTCGAGTAATTGAGGTCGAACTATGTTTAAACTTGAACAGAGGGACCAGAAAATGGGTTAGAGACATCCACAGTGTTCGAGCTATTGCCATCGAAGTTCTACTGTAATATACATGAATTTTCAAACATTAGTGAAATGAAAATTGAGATATAATAACTTATGTTGCAGTTGTGTGAATTTTTAGACTTCACGCTTTGGGTAATGTCACAAAAAAAGCTGTAATAAATGTATATATATATATATTGTTTAACATCAATATAATATTGTGTTTATTTCTTCTTTCCCCAGACTTCAAGTCAAGGGTCATAATAGCTAACACAAGTCGCAACGCAAAGACACACAAAGACAAAGATGTACTATGGTTTTAGCAATATTATATTGTCTGAACAACGTTTTGCACTGCACACTTAAAAAAGGCAAAGCTAAAGATAGAGATATTTTGCTAAAGATACAGATGGTTTCTTTCATGATTTAAAAAATGTTTATGTAGGCGTAACCACCGAAAAAGAACATGAATTAATCATGCAAATATGCTTAAAAGAATAAAATTTCAAATTATTGGTCAAAGATAAGTTGAAACTCAAAGGCAAAGACATTAACAAAGCTGTTAACTTGCACTAAAAAGGCAAAGATAAAGAATACTAGTTTAATGAGACAGGAGTATCAGTCTCTAAAGGCAAAGGTGGAGTTAAAAGATTGAATAAAGATAAAGAAAAGATAGTATAAAGATAAAGATTTAAAAGTTCAGCACTATACACACTTAAAAGGCAAAGATCAAGATAATATCCTATGTTTGCAACAACGATTGCATGTAACATGAACATGAGCGTAAAGACACAAAAGAAAAGACACTCTCAGAGTACGGTTGTGAAAAAGGTGTAGAAGGGCAGGTAATCATGGTATAGTGTTTTACCTTTGAATAAATTTAAAAATCATTCATTTCAATTCCGATTTAAATATATAGTGACTTACCTGCAATTTAAACAGAATCAACTGCTTTGCTATCCGAAATATGACTATTTTCTTTTTTTGCATGTACAAAGAAAAGCAAACTAAGTACTTAAACATAATATTGTTACTTGTAAAACTAGTATAAAGAGTTAATCTGCTTGCATCATTGCATATATTCACCAGGTTTTATTTGGCTCAGTTTAAACAAAGAAATTAGAAGTCGTAGTAATATTTGAAACAAAGGTACCACATTATTTGCACCGAATTGCATTACAAATGGCAAATGTTTAAAGTTTAAATCATATTCAAAAATGACAGAAACCTATTACAGATAACATAGTTTTTTTGTTGTTCGTGTTCGACACTTAGATTTGTAGTAAATATGCTTCAGAATATGAAGACAAAACTTTTTTTAACTTGTAAAAAAGAATTATACATATCAGGCATTGAAGTATAATCATATTTAGCAATGAATCCTTAACAAGTTTGACATTTGAAGATCCCAGAGATGCTGATGATGCTTTATATCACCTGGACAGAACAAGATTTATGGGAAGGGAGTTGGAGATTGAGTTTGCCAGAGGGGACCGAAAGAGTAAGTATTCTTATTTCGGTTTGCAAAGGAAATTTTATCATGTTTCTAAAAAGTAATGTCAGTTCGGTTTGCAAAGGAAATTTCATCCTGTTTCTATTCTGTAATGTCAGTTATACAACAAAAATATCAGTTCATATATTTGTGTTATTTTTTTCAGAATTGCATTTAGACATGTTTTTATAGAAGATCAATAGAAAAAGTTGACATGTTTAAATGAATTTGTAAATTCAAACTAAAGTGTCAAGCAGAAAAGTGAGAGCAAAACAAACATTGTACATGTAAAAAACAAAAACTGACATACTGCTACATATAACACTAGCAGTAGGATCCATTCTATAAAGTTTAGGCATCACCAGATCTGAAAGATAGGCATGAACTGCTCAATATCCTTTATTGTCTCGCCCACAACAAAAAAAGTCGCGGAAGCGAGACTTGGGGATAGTGTTTCCAGTGGTGGCGTCAACAGTTATAAACTATTGTTAATTAACAAGCTTACATGTATGTTAGTTGTAGGTCCATAGCATTTGATGTGCAGTTTCATTATTATGATACAACTCAAATCCCTACTTAGTTTATGGCCCTGGCCTCTTAGTCACGCATGAATGATCACTTTTAAGTTTTTAGCAAGCAGTTTGTACAGCCTATACCAGTAGTCCTAGGCACTTAATATTTAACATGCAGTTGTCTCTTGGGGAGTACATACCGATTCCACACCCATATGGTGGCACTGGCCCCTTAGTCACGTAAGTTTTTAGCAAGCAGTTTGTATAGCCTGTATCAGTAGTCCTAGGCACTTGATATTTGACATGCAGTTGTGTCTTGGGGAGTACATACCGATTCCACACCCAGATGGTGGCCCTGGCCCCTTAGACACGCATGAACGATCACTTTTAAGTTTTTAGCAAGCAGTTTGTACTGCCTATACCAGTAGTCCTAGGCACTTGATATATGACATGCAGTTGCGTCTTGGGGAGTACATACCGATTTAATGCCCAGATTGCGGCCCTGGGCCCTCAGTCATGCATGAGTAATCACATCAACTTTTTAAGGAAATTGTTAACACAGTTAAAAATTATATTTTATTTTTATGGCTGCTGCAGTAGATCAATGTGCAAATTGAAGCGATGCAAGGGGCAAGCGAGACAAATCCTTTGTCCACAGTTGATGATTGTTTTCCACCATAAATTTCGTAATTACATGAAATCTGAATGATAGATAAATTTTTTTTTTTTAGACGTGATAGAGTGAATGATTGAACAACATATAAATCTGGGAATAAATAACAACTAAAATAGCTGATGTCACACAGACGTCCAAGTTGATGATTCTATCTTATTTGAGTGTAATAGGTTGTCTGAAAGGATCAGACAACAGTGAAACATGATGAAACTTTACATGTCAAATATGATTCTGGGAATGATGTCAGAATAGAAAATATAATACTATATTCTTCGTATTAAAAATTTAATTAGGAGGGTGCTTATTATGTATGACACTAACAGTTTTAAAAAAGGAAGCTTTTGTAACGAAAATTTTCAATTTATCATAAGTATCAATTTATCAGAAATACAGTAACACAAAGCAATCATTGAAAAAAATCCAAATCTTTGACATGATGGAGAAAAAAAGATTTTACATTTGATGAGTTGTTACTAAGGAGATGCAAACAAAAAACATGATAACTCAATTGTTTACAACTGGAAACTCAGATGCACTAAAATGAATATGCATGCACAATAAATATAAAAAAAAATGGAAAAGATATGAAATAAGTACAGATTTTACTGTTTATATTAGGATTTTTAGGGGTTGCAAACAAAATTAAGGGTGGGGGCACTTATAGCAGCAGGGGCGCTTAATATGAGGAATACAGAAGTATTTTTTATTTGTGTTAGAAAAAACAGCTGCTGATAAAACATCTCATGCGTATGATAAAGATGTGGTCGTACACTGTATGGATTATATTGTAGGTCCAGGTCAGATGAGAGGAAAAGTCAGACAGTATGGTTCCAGATATGATGATTATGACAGAAGGAGGTCTCGTAGATCTTACAGTAGAAGTCCAAGAAGGTAATTTAAGGGATACATTGTTTATTCAAATGAATAGTATGTAGGTTGTAGAAGAATTTCAGACCTAATACTATCTTATAATAAATGTGTTTAACATTTCCTGATGATATTTATCTGAATAAATTAATTAGCCTTTGTATCATTTCACTTTGTATGATTTCAGATTAGCCAACTTTGCATTTAGTCTTTTTGTAATTATATAAATGGTCCAACACATTAGTTTATTTCTGATAACCCCAGGGATCACATACAGATTAGTCCAAAGAAATTATTTTAAAAGTTGAATCATCCTTAGTACTAATAGCTATATATATTGGTTTTTGAAAATGATCGTAGATCAGTTTTCCTTGTTATCATCTGTTTAGTTACAATGCACTAGCTTCATCAAATCGGATTCAGATTGGAGAGCAGTAAGCAGGCTGTAACATAGTCCCAATGTTTCAACCTTGTTAACTTACTAATAACGGTCAATTGCAATTTAGCAGCAATGAAAAAAGTTATTTTCAAAAGTGTATTTTTGTAATTAATTTTAAAAATTTTGATAGAATATTATTTACAGAAGAGATGATGCATTTATTTTGTCTCTTAAAAAGGTGTAATAATTGCTATGTTTACTAAAGTAGCCACAACGAAATTTGCCGCGACTTTTTTCCAAATATTTTATTGAGTAAATGTTAAAGGATGACATGGCATACACCAATGGAAAGCTAATTTTTTGCCGCTTCATGCCATGCATTACCATAATTTTACAACGAATGGTTAAAAAGTTTCCCATTACCATCCTATGTTATTTTGACAGAAAATTTGAGTCGAAAACAGAGGGAGTAATACCTGGTTAACTGAACACCTGTATTTATTGTTATAATGCCCTGGGGTCTATCGATTAACCAAAACACGCGTGTCGGGAGTTAATCTCGATTGAGAAGCAAAAAATTAATTATGTTATTACTTGACAAAGTGTCAACAAAAACTTTTTACCTGTAAACAAATTTATTTAAATAAACATAAACGGTTATTGGATATTGGTTCTGCAAATTTTATTCTCAGATTTACCTAAACATTTTTATGTAAATTAGTAAACAAATAAAAATTCTGTTTGTTCATTGGCCACCCGAATAAACAACAAACAAGCACCCTATATGCAAATAAGTAATCCATCGGCAATCCATTTGGTGTCTTTTCATTGGTTTGTTGGTTTGCGTAAATCATTCATCACACACTCCCACATCGAATTTCTTTAAAATTTGATTGGAATTAACATAAAGGTCTATGGAAAATATTTTTATTTGAACTTTGGTTATTTCGGTAAATATACCAAGAGTAGCGGCAAAATTTAGAAAATGATACATATATGTTTTATTAGGGTCTTATTTAAAACCAAATAGCTACAGCGATTTAAGCTGCGGCAAATTTCGTTGTGCGTACTTTAATATACCGGTACTGTGAAAACTGATGATTTATAGATAATAATTTCACCTTTGGAATATCAATGTCAGTTGTGCTAATTAAAAGCAAATTATGATATTATCACCTTCATGCTAATCATAGATTATAGACTTGAAAATTTTATACAGACTGTAAAGCAGGATTTGCTGTTATGGTGATGAAAATTCATTGTTTATTCTAGTTTTGTTAAATAATTAACAGATATACATGTTTCTGTTCAAAATTCATTGAAGTTTGAAATAATCATGAGACGATCATTTTCTTCAGTGTTTTCAACACTTTGATTTTGTTTGTTTTATGCATTACTTACAACAAGAAACCCAATTATGATTTTTATACCCCCAGATCGAGGATCGGGGGCATATTGTTTTTGTCCTGTCTGTGTGTCTGTCTGTGCGTCCGAAACTTTAACCTTGGCTATAACTTTTGAAATATATAGGGTAGACTTTTGATACTTAGGAAGTGTATAGGTCTAGTCAAGAGGAACATAAATATGCAAAAAAAAATTAGGTCAAAGGTCAAGGTCATAGAGGTAAAAAAGGGGTAAAAATCGGAATCTGGGGGCATATGTAGTGTTTCACAAACACATCTTGTTACTTAATATTTACATTTGCAGGTCATACAGATCAAGATCAAGAAGCCCTAGAAGGTTTGTTTTTGTGTTTATGCAAGAGATGGTGCAAAGGGGGAGTAACCATATAAAATCTGAAGTCACGACTGTTTTATAATTGAGGAGCGTTAGGTTTTGAAAAATCTTGATTCAGAATACTTGATACATGTAGTTCCAATTTTGTTCAAAAGAACTTTTAATTGAATTTAAAACTGAAAGCTTCTTTTTGAAAAAACAAAATAAGCAGGAGTTTTGTGTATTATTGATAAGGCCAATTAGAATTAATTGGTAGATTTTCATCCCCAACCGCCCCTTGAAAATCCACCAGCTGGAGATTTATTTTTCAAACATTCCCTGTGTATAAATTCCAGTATTATAATTTGTGTCCGTATCCGATATACATTTTCGTTTACATACACGGAGCCATTTCCAGTAGTTGACAATGACAATTTTCAAATCTCGGAGAAAGTTGTCGCAGTCCTAAAAGAAAAGAAAGGCTAATGTTGTCTTGAAATTTCAGTGACTCGAAAACAATATTTGACACCTATAATGACCTTGTATCAGTGTTATAGATGAGAAAACACCAGTGATTGAGTTGCATTATCATTTATCGGAGAGGTTGGGAACACACTCCCAAACGGGATCAGAGGAAACAACTGACAAGATCTACAACAAAAATAAATTGTAAAATATAAATTCCACCCACCAGCCCCATATTTTTTCATGGGGTTGGAGGACAAGATTATTTTAAGAGCACACCATAACAATCCTGCAAAAAAATAGAAAATTTTATTGTCTTCAATTTTTAGCTCACCTGCCTATGCCAGGGTGAGCTTTTGCCATCACTTGGCGTCCGCCGTCCGTCTTTCCGGCGTAAACTTTTCATTCAAAGATCTTCTCCTCTGAAACCACTGGGCCAATTGGAACCAAATTTGGTCAAAATGGTCCTTAGATGTTCCCTTCCAAAAAAGGTATCCGGCAGGTCCGTACCTAATCCAAGATGGCTGCCAGCGGGGAACATAGTTTTAACATTGGACCCTATGG
>MJUU01003343.1:88671-106192 GCA_002080025.1 Modiolus philippinarum | reverse complement strand
GACTTAATGGGTGCTACAGCTTAGGAACAATTTGTGGGTGCAACTCCTGGGAAACCACTCAATGGATTATGCTGAAATTTAGTTTGAACATTTGCCACCATGTATGTACTTGATCATATTATGCTGCCATTTTGATTGGACAAATTTTACGGGAGTTATGGGACTTTATCGACTTGATGCATACTACAACATAGGAAGACTTTGTCGACACATCTCCTCAAAATCCAATTAAGGGATTTTGCTGAAATTTTACTTACCTGTTTGCCACCTAATGCAGTTGATCATATCTTGCCGCTATTTTGATTCGCAAAATTTTACTTGAGTTATGGGACTTTATCGACTTTACTGCGGCGGCAGGGGACATAGCTACGCATAGCAATCTTGTTTTTCCTTGGTAGGATTTAGGCATCAAGGAAACGATTAATATAAGACCCAATTGTATGTTAAACTATGACTTTCTAAAGACATTAGTATTGTCTGCATTTCAGCCGAAGATCAAGAAGTAGAAGTTACAGAAGGTAAGATAAAAACATCATTGTATAGAATCTTCGAGGTGTGTATCTTTTGAATGGCTGAAAGATATAGTCAAGTTATTCAATTTTGTAAGATTGAATACTTTGACGCATAACTAAAGTTATTGATTTATGTTTTATTTAATTTTGGATCCTCTGGTTTTATCTTTTGAATCAACCATGTTGCCGTATATTTACACAATTTTATTGTCAGTAAAGGTGTTTCATAATAGAGTTTTACCCAGATTTTATTTTGATAATAGAGATGTATGGGATGGACTTTGTGAATATTGTTGGTAATTAAAATTTCATTTTATAATTTGTACTTAAGATATGGGAGATTGAGGATGATGGTTTATGGGAAGTACCTGTAAATTATGAAATTATGAAAGTTTAAAATCATGTGTGTTAGTGATAACTTCAATGATAAGATGTTAAAAACAAATATTAGAAAATAAGTTTAGTTAAAAAAAACACATAAAATACTTTATTTCTGGGTTTAAACTACAATGCAGAATAATTTACTTTTGATATGAAGATCAAATAAAAAAGTCACTAGAGTGCTTTACATTTCTGTTATTTAAATCTATATAAATAAATATAATTCATTACATTCTGGCACATGATTGAGCAGAGTTAATATTTGATGTTGTTTTTGCAGAAGATCATACAGCAGGTCAAGAAGTAGGTCAAATGAAAGACGTAGAAGCAGCAGAGACAGGTATGATCATCATATAGGGAAGATTTGAAATAGGGCTAGATGTAGAACAAAAAAAAAACATGAGGGCATGAAAAGAAAAGTGAATAACCACATTCATGTAATGTTTCCAAAAAAAGAAAAGAAAAAAAAGGATGGATTAATGCTGGTGGCAGAGAAAAAAATAGATACTGTATTTTAAATATAAATTAAAAAACCCCAAAACATTGAATCACAAAACAAAAACAAAATGTAGATATTTGAGCTATGATGGAAGTACTTATATTCCATTTGATTTCTATAAATCTCCAGAAAATTTTTTTTTTAATTTTATTTTATAAAATTTTTCAATTTTTCTTGCAAAATATGTTTATATTATATATACGAACTCTGACAGCAAATTTTATAATTTTTCATCCGTAATTAAAAAAGTTACCCATTTGGTGTCTGTTAATTTTTTTTTTAAACTAAAAATATTGGAGGGGTGAGTTCGATTGAAGTAACTTACTTCCTCTGTAAACAAAAACAGACAAACATGTGCTTTAATGTAAATACCACTTAACCATGTGACCAAATAATTTACATGTAAGTTAGGTGAAATCTAGTCAGACAAGGTTGACACTGGACATAAATTTGAATAACAATGGTTGAACATACATTGTACCATACTGTCTGTATATGTACTTTTGAGCATGGTACTTGTTTGTATCATTGATACAACATCTTTTCCTTTGCAATTGCAAAACAAAACAAAGAAATAAAACAAACTGTAAATATATTGAAATATTTAAAAAAAAAATAGTTTACCTTACAGATAAATATTTAACATTTTTTTTGTACAAGTGATATAAGTCTAGATGTTTTGTTCAATTCACCCGGTTTCATGAAGGCTTCAAGTCTCCCTGGATTTTTTCTTTGTTTTGTTATTGTTTTTTGGCCTTTCTGGATCGAGGGGTCGTTTTTTAATCTTTTAATTTTTTTTGATGTTATAATATTACTATTTTAATATTGTAATGCTAAAAAAAGTACTTATAGATTAATTTAAGACATCGCATTTCAAAAGAAATAAACAACATTGAAGGTTTCCTCATTACTTCTCAGTATTGATAAACATAACTGGATTGACCGGTTTAATTCTAATTGACATGTAAATTATCATGTCACATGGTTTGTTAATGTTTACATCAAGCCACATGTTTGTCTGTTTTTGTTTACAGAGGAAGTAAGTTACATCAATCGAACTCACCCAATCAGTTTGTTTGAGCTTATGGAAATAAAATTAACATAGACACCTCATGGGTAACTTTTCTAATTACGGATAAAAAATTATAAATTTGCTGTCAGAGTTCGTATATATATATAGTATGAACATATTTTGCAAGAAATATTGGAAAAAAGTTGTGAAATGAATTTTTAAGAGTTTTTTTCTGGCGATTTATAGAAATCAAATGGACAATAGTGACTACACTTTGTGCATTCAGAAATGTGATTTGCATATGACTCATTGAGATTATTGCAATGAAATATGAATCACAAAAACAAAAATAAGTTTTTATGTGATATTCATGTAAATTTATTTTGAAATCTGCTTCAAAACTCATGCCATGATATTTGGTAAAGTGGGACTATTAAAGTCTTTATTGCTAGGGATAGTTTTGAGTAAAGTTATTAATATGCCAAATTTTTATTTTCAGATCACGTTCTTACAGTCATTCACCTTCAAGATCACCGAGAGAAAATAATCACACACCCTGAATTCAGAACAATCATGTAGATAAAAAGGAGAATTGAATGAAAAATGAACAGAACCTGTTGGAAAAGTGACAGTTGAACAGGACATACCATGTATTATGAATCTTTTTATGTTAAAATTGCATCAAGTATTTGATATGAGCCAAAAGTTATTTTTATTTTATAATTTTATGTTAGATTTTACAACAGGATAGAATCACTGGACATTTTTTTATCATTATATACATTTCATGCTGTTTTGTCATTAATAATGAATAAAATATTGTTATACATGTATGTAAAATCATGCCATATCCAGCTTTATAAAAGAAAGGAAAATTAGAAATACAAGGTATAAGAATCAAATAACCTTCATCAATGACAAACATTTGGACCATGACAACAATGACCACACATCAAAACTGTAACAATGACAGGACTTCTAGGCTCTTTCATGGCCACACACCAAAAGTGGAAACAATGACCACACACCAAGGCTATGACAGCAATGGCCATACATCAAAGGTGACAAAAAATGACCACACATCAAGGCTATGACAACAATAACCACATACCTGCAGTGAAACAAATGACCACACACCCACAGTGATAATAATGAATAAAACCCCAAGCTTTGACCATATGATCATACACCCATTACCAACAAAAGAAAATGATTAAACACACAGACTAGGTAAATAGTAACTAGACTCCCACTGACAAAACTGACCACAAACCCACTGTGACAGCAATGTCTACACACCCAGGCGTTTCTAAAATGGCTACACACCAATCCTGTCACTTAACGACCTACACCTTCACTTTGACAACAGTGACACCCATACTGTGACAACAATGATCACATACCAATGCTGTGACAAGGACCACATACCAATGCTGGAACTGATAGCACACCTATCTTAAGACACTTCTGCTGTGATGACAAGGACCCATTTACTACAGCAGCAGCAATGATCACATGCCAGAGATAGGACAAAAATGACTACAATGACCAAATGAGCACACAATTACGCAAATTTTGTTCAAAACTAAGGAGTATCTTCATCTCGCATAACTCTGTCCTTAGCTGATTTGGGCTTTACTATTTAGGTCTTGGTTTTAATTTGCTCTCTTTTAGCTTTTACACATATTTCAGTGTATGTATTTCCAAATATTATGATTTGATATTCACTGAAAGGAAATAATTTGTCAAAATAGGCAGTACCTAAATTAAAAGAAACTTTGGTATTTTGTTACCCATACTGTGATACAAATGACCACACATCCAATCTGAAAACAATGAAATGTTGTGATGAAAATTTCTACACCAATGCTTTGATTACAATAACCATGCTCCAATGTTGTGACAACAAGGACCATGGTCCACATAAACCCACAGTGACTATAAAAACGTTTTACCTGCATGCTCGGATATTAATGACCATATATGCCAATGATGTGTACCAAGAAAAAACACGTCAAAGCTGTGACAATAATGACCACTCCCATGCTGTGACAATAATGACCACACTCCATCTGTTGCAACACAGTGACAACAATGAGCTATAAACCTTGCTGCGACATTAAAGACCATACACCAATGCTATGATAACATTGATCTGCACCTATGCTGTAACAATTCAATAACATTGGATACTCTTGCAATGATCATGCTACATGCTCTTGCAACAATCACCATAACAACGATTACTCAAACATGCTGTAAAATCAATGGCCATACACAAATGTTGTTGATCACATATCGATGCTTTGTTAGGAGTCTGGTTGGCTGAATTGTCAAGGTTGTTTACCTATACAATTACTTTAGCATATCTCTTTTTGCATTGTGAGTTCACACCCTGCTTTGTATACCACAAGCTAGATTTTCTGAGACTGAGCCTGTATGGCTGGCCTGACAAAATGCTCAAAGGCAGATGATGAAAGTTATGCTTTTCCTATAGGATCCAGTGTTAAAATATTTTCTGTGTTGGTGGTCAAAATGCTCGAAGGCAGATGATGACAGTTATGATTTTCCTATAGGGTGCAGTGTTAAATTATGTTCTGGGTTGGTGGTCACATCTTTTAAAAAAGGGGGGTGTGGTGTGTGGAAACGTAATGAGCAGTCTTTGTAAAAGGAAAATCCATAAATCACTCTTGTAAAGTTTGGTTGAAATTGCCATGTTTTTGTTTGATCCGACAGAAATAAGCAATCTTTGTAGAAGACATTGTATACATCATTTAAATACGTTAAATTGAATTTACTTCAATAGTTTCTGAGCAGATGATGCAAATGATGATTCAACAAAAGGTTCAATGTAATCTTTTGGCCATGTTGTTAGCTCCCCTGACCCAAAGGGTCAGTGTGAGCTATTGCTATCACTTTGCATCCTTCGTCCCACTTAAACTGCTGAGGCAAATCCAACCAAACATTACAGGAATGATGTATGGAATCTTGCTCATTTCGTTCTTATCCGACAAAAAACATAGCTGCCAGCATGGAACTTTGGTTTTACATTGCACCCTATGGGAAAAATCACATTTTCATTTTCTCTGAAAAAGCTGAAGCAAATTCAACCAAATTTTACAGGAATGATTTATGGAAGGTCATTTAAAAAGATTGCATTTTCGCGCTGATCCTACAAAAAATATGACTACCAGCGCGGTAGGTTTAACATTGGACCCTATGGGAAAAGGTTAACATTGGACCCTGTAGGAAAAATAACATTTTCATCTTCTCATCATTTTGGCTTTACATTTAGATCATATTCGATATTTGCTCTCTATCAGCTTTTTAACATATTTGATTTTATGGTCTTCCAAACGTTTAGATTTTATCTGCACTGAAGAGACATAAGTTGTCGAAATGTGCATATGCAGAAAATAATTTCACAGTAACTTCGGTATTTAGTTATCTGAAACTGCTGAAGCAAATGCAACCAAACATTGCATGAATGATGTATTCGAGGTCCTATTAAAAGATTGCTCTCATTTCGTTACGATCCGACATAAAACATGGCTGTCGCATGAAACTTCAGTTAAACACTGGACCCTATGACAAAATAACATTTTCCACTTCTCCTCCGACACCTTCCGAAGCAAATGCAAATTTCCCGTCCCATGACCCTTTCCATATCCCAAGTGATTATTTATTAACAAACTTGTTCTCGTCTTGATATAGCTGAAATATTGCTCAGTAGACGTTAAACAATATTCAATCAATCGTTCTGATCCGACCAAAAATATGGCCACCAGAACTAAAGTTTAACATTGGGCCCTATGGAAAAAACATTTTCATTTCCTCTGAAACAGCCGTAGCAAATTCAACCAAACTTTACAGGAATGATGTATGGAAGATGTTCATTTCGTCTGAACCAACAAAAAACGTGGCTACCAGCTCGAATTTCTGACACCGCTTAAGCAAATTAAATGCAACCAAGCATTACAGGAATGATATATTGAATGTCATCTACATTAACACAAAACCAAAGTTACTGTCAATTTAGTTTCTGCATATGCCCATTTCGAAAACTTGTGTGTCTTAAGTGCAGATAAAATAAGAAAAATTACAAAGATTGATCCTTTGTTTCTGATCCGATAAAAACATGTCTTGCAGCATGAAACAATGTTCAGCATTGGACACTAAAGGAAAGTAAGCATTTTCAACATCGTCTCTGAAACTATGAAGGGGTATTTAAACATACATTATTTAAATGATTGAAAGACGTGTGCCAATGGAGAACAAAACATTAGACCCCATCGGAAAACTAGAAAAAAAAACTGATATATATCCCCACCTCCCCAATTTGATTCCAGATATAAAAAGAAACACCCCTCCCCCAAAAGAAGTCAAATAGAATTTTTAAATAGCTTGTCACAATGGCAATATGCAATGAACATTCTGTGAAAGTTTCATTGAATTTCACCAAGTGGTCTGGGAGTTGGCGCCACAAAGTGTGTTTCCTATAACGGACAGTAAAAAATTTAGAAAATAATCAAATCAAATAAAATTTCTAAATAGCTTGTGCACAATGACAATATGCATTGCGAATTCTGTAAAAGTTTAATTGAATTGCACTAAGTGGTCGAGGAGGAGTTTTCGCCACAAAGTGCGTACCCCTATGACGAACGGTAAAAAAGTAAAGTAAAATAAAATATAAAAAAGGCTTGTGCACATTGGCGATCTGTGAAAATTTAATTGAATTTCACAAAGTGGTCTAGGAGGAGTAGTCACCACAAAGCGTGTGCCCCTATGGCGAACGGAATAACAAACGGACGGACGAACGGACACCACGAGCACTATATACCGCCTTGCTAAAGCGCTGGTTAAAAAAAAATATTTTTGTCTTCAGCATTTGCATACATAGAAGCATATGGTCAGGTGAGCGATGCAGGCTCGGTTTCTGAGCCCCTAGTTTATATAACTGCAAAAAAATCTTGGGTGTAATGGAATATTGAGATCCCCCTTTTGGGCCCATTTATCTCATTAACCGTACTTGCGGCATGAAAACCGTTGGCATACTACTGATTGGAAATTTGACCCGAAAGCCGATTAGATTTGTAACCTTACAATATCTAAATTTTTGTATATTTTGTTGAAAACTAAGGAGTATCTTCCTCATGCAAAGCTCTGTCCTTAGCTGATTTTGGCTTTACATTTAGATCATATTGGTTATTCGATCTCTATCAGTTTTTAAACATCTTTGAGTTTCTGGTCTTCCAAACGTTTAGAATTTATCTGCACTGAAGAGACATACGTTGCCGAAATGCGCATATGCAGAATTTAAATTTACAGTAACTTCGGTATTTAATCATTTGTTACCACTAGGTCGACGCCACTGCGGGTGGACTGTTAGTCCCCGAGGGTATTCATCAGCCCAGTAGTCAGTACTTCGGTGCTGACCCGAAAACAGATACTATTTGGAACCTTACAATATCTAAATTTTGGTACATTTTGTTGAAAACTAAGGAGTATTTCCCTCATGCAAAGCTCTGTCCTTAGCTGATTTTGGCTTTACATTTAGATCATATTGTTTATTTGTTCTCTATCAGTTTTTAAACATCTTTGAGTTCCTGGTCTTCGAAACGTTTAGATTTTATCTGCACTGAAGAGACATTAGTTATCGAAATGCGCATATGCAGGTAGTAAATTCACAGTAACTTCGGTATTTAGTTATTTACCGTTTCTGACCTTTAAATGGTCAAAGGGGCTGATATTGCAATTTTTCATTAAATGTAGATTTTTTTTTAAAATCGGATTTGATGGGATTTTTTTTCTGTAGATTCATCTTGACGTAAGCTGTCAGTAGTATGTCAACAGATTTTGCATAATTTTTACAGTTTCTGAGCTTTTTGGGATCAATAGCGCTAATTTTCATGTTCCTAGATTCGCTATAATATGTAATCAACGTCCTGCATACGTTTCATGACTTCTGATTAGTGGTCAAGGAGGAGTAGTGAATTTGTGCATTTTGTATTTTGTTTTCCAATCATCTCCTTTTTTTCCAGATTTTTATGCCCCCGCGACTAAAAGTCGGGGGCATATTGTTTTGCCCTTGTCTGTCCGTCTGTCCGTTCGTCCGTCCGTCCGTTCGTTCGTTCGTCCGTCCGTCCGTCCGTACGAATAAAAAACTCAATTTTTGATGTTTTTTCAGACACATTTCAACCAAATCCCAACTTCTTCAAAGGAATCTAACTTACAATAAGTAGATGTACACACACACATCTTTTGGAATATTCAAAATGGCTGTGGTTGCCATGGAAACTGAAAAAAAGGCGGGAAAACTCAAAGTGCCTCAAATTGGATGAAACTTTACAGGAAGGTTGTCTAGCACCTATAGAAATGATTTTTGGTCACAGAATTTTAATTATGGCTGCCGTTGCCATGGAAACTGGAAAAAGGCGGGAAAATTCAAAGTGCCTCAAATTAGATGAAACTTTATTGGAAGGTTGCCTAGCATCCATAGAAATGATTTTGGTTCTCAAAATTTTCAAAATTGCTGCCGTTTCTATGGAAACCGGAAAAAAGGGGAAAATTCCATGTGTCTAAAAATGGATGAAACTTTACAGAAAGGTTGCCTAGCATCCATAGAATTTTTTTTTGCTCAGAATTTCACCTTTTTTTGTGGAAAAAAGGGGGGTATATCATCGTGTCCATATTTGTACTGTGTCAACACCTGTATTGTGTCCACGCACACTTAAATTTGCACTTGCCATATTGAGTCAGGGTTCACTTAGTGGGGGCATAATTAGTTGCCATTCGGCGACAGCTCTAGTTTTACATGTTTTGAACTTTGTCATTTTAGCTCTTTTAGCTCAATGCAAACCATATGATGAACACCATGTATCCACTACTACTCATTGACCATTGATCAGAATTTCATGAAAACTTATGCTGGACCTTAATTACATATCATAGACGTGAACTATATATGTTGTTTTCTAAGAGATGTTTAAAAATTCAGAAAGAAATGGGGGCAGGGTGTAACAGTAACGCTAGTTTTTCATTGTGCTACTGAAGAAATTAATAATTTGGTGTACGTCAACGGATTTTCACGTCACATGTACTGTTCTTAAGATACCGGTAAATGGGGCCTTAAAGGGCAAGTCTCAGTTTTATATATTATACCCTGCCACGCGTAGTGGCCAGAAACATTCATTAAATGTCTCTTAGTGGCGAGGTATTATCGTTGTCGTCGTTGTCTGTAGACACTTTTGTATTTGGTCAATAACTTTAGTTCCAGTAAGTCAATCCTTTTAAAATTTTAACATAATGTTTCTTGGCACAAAAAAGCCTTGGATCAGTTTTGGTAATTGTGGCCTAGACCGCAAAAGGGTCAAAGGGGTAAATTAGGTGTTTTCATAGATTTGGCTGTAGAATATTCATTATGTATCGGATTTTTATGAGGTTTCGTTCACTGTATTCCTGGGGAAATTTCCAATCAGAAATATGTCAATGGATTTCACGTCGCACGTACCATTCAAGACATAAACAAATCTAAAGGGCAAATCTTAAGAATCTAACTCCTTTTTAATACTAAATATTTTACGAAAGAATATGGAGTAAATGAACATGAGACCATAACACATATGTTAACTCCAACTGCAATAATTTTAATGAGCTGTATGACCATTTAGGAAATTAATTCCTCATCAGCAGCACTAGAACCCAAACAAAAAATAAAGGAAATCCATAATTTCAATAAAGGGCTACGCCGAGCGCAGCATGATACGACTGCAGCATGTCCAACACTGAAATTTGAATAAGTGTAATTGAAAAAAATGAATGAGGACACAGTAAAGAGCTTGATATAGTAATTAAATGGACGCAATAAAGAGCTTGATCCAGTAATTAGCTGCAAACAAACTAAAGAAAATAAAAAATTAGCCCTGATAATTCCTTATATATATCGGATAAAAATAAAGATTTCACTATTAACAAAAAATTGCAATTTTGGCCCCTTTGACCCCTTGTAGCTCAGAAACACTAAGATCTACACCAAATCTGGTGACACACTCCTGAAAGCTTATATCAAGAGGAATCCAAAGAAAAAAATCCCATTGAAATCCAATGGAAAATAAAGATTTCACATATTTAGAAAAATTGCAATTTTGGCCCCTTTGACCCCTTGTAGCTCTGAAACAGTAAGAGCTACACCAAATCTGATGACATACTACTGAAAGCTTATATCAAGAGGAATCCAAAGAAAAAAATTCTAGGTAATCTGCAAATTTGCAATTTTTTCCCCATT
Source organism: Modiolus philippinarum (assembly GCA_002080025.1). Classification (NCBI taxonomy): domain Eukaryota; kingdom Metazoa; phylum Mollusca; class Bivalvia; order Mytilida; family Modiolidae; genus Modiolus; species Modiolus philippinarum. The sequence goes on along the minus strand of MJUU01003343.1, from coordinate 95,504 downwards.
CGCCCCCCCCCCATAGCTCAGAAAAGAAACAAGTTGTCAAAAATCTGATGGTTTAGCTCTATATTTATTTTCAAAAAGAATCCATTGATTTATCTCATAAACGATACATGCCACGTAAAATCCATTGACACAATTCTTATAGGAAATTCAATTAGAAATACACTGAAAGAACCCCCATCAAAATCCAATAAATGATAAATATTCTACAGCAAAATATGTGAAAACAACCAATTTTGCCCTTTTTGGCCCCTTTTTAAAAACGGGAGGGGCCAAAATAACCAAAAACCCACCTCAGCCTTCCTTTTGTGCCAAAGAACACTGTGGTAAAATTTCATAAGGATTGGTCAACTAGAACTAAAGTCATTGACCAAAACAGACGACGACAACGACAACGCCAACGACAACGCCAACGACAACGACGACAACGACGACGACGACGACGACGACGACAGCGCCATACCATTTTACGACCTCAAATTTTTTGCGGTCGTATAAAAAATGTTTAAAATGCATAAAACCAAACGAAATACGAATAATCAGGAAGATCAAATATAGCTAAGGACAAAACTACAATGGAGGGAGTCAATCCTTCGGTTTTAGAATTTACATAAATTTATATAATGGTAATTGAACAAAGTGTACACATGAGGTATTATCTCATGTACAAGTACACCATATCTAAGAAAAATAAAGAGCATACATCTTAATGAAAGGAAGATAATGGCCGAACATTGCAATCACATGCCACAATCAACCAGGGAACTGCACAAGAAAAACAATAAAATGACAAAATACAAACATAGATAACGATAGGAACTCGGGATACCCGGACTTGGTACCGGCACTGGCAACAGCCAGCGGTAGGGTTAAACTGGTTTATGGGTACCCAAACCTCCCCTTTCTCTATCCCGTTTCCCTATAGTATAATAAACATACAAATAAAACCCAATACAGGTAGACCACTAACTCTTAGACCACAATCTTGGAAAGGAAAGAATAGACAGAACGTAATTTAGAAAGATGGGTCGAGGAGTGCCCGCCGCTTAACTGCCGGCTAGCTCAAGTAGCCTAGCCTGCTGGTAAAACACTGTCTTAGTCCGATTTTGATGCAGGTTTTTTTGCATTAGATTCCTTATTAAATACTTACAAAGTGTTCAACCGTCTGAGCTATGAGTGGCCAAAGGAGGCCATAGTTGCAAATGTGCAGATTATCTAGAAGGGTTGTTTCAGTCGGATTTCGGTGGAATTGTTTTCTTTGGACTCCTCTTGTTGTAGGCTTTCAGAAGTATGTCGTTGGATTAAGCGTATCTATTAGTTTCCGAACTTTCAGGCGTCAAAGATGACGAAATTTCAATTTTTCAAAATATGAAAAGTTTTTATTTTCTATCGAAAATTTCCGAACTATTAGGGTCAAAGGGGCCGAAATTTCAATTTTTAAAATTATGCAAATTTTTCATTTTCTATCGAAATTTCGCAGTATTTATTTCCTAAAATTCCTCTTGGCATAGGCTTTTAGTAGTATTCCAAGAGATTCGGATGAGCTTTTACGGTTTCTGTGCTAAAAGGTCCTGATGTCGACGCGACAAGTTTCGCAAATGTGAAAATTACCTGAATTTTTTACTTTTCATCGGATTTTAATGTAATTTTTTCTTTGGATTCCTATTGTTGTTACAAGCTTCATTTGTGAGTAAACAGAGTTTGCGTTGTTCTGACTTTTCCAAGCTTTAAAGGGCTTATTTTCATTTCCCCTTGTTTGTTGTCGGTTATTACTACGTCAAGCTCGTCATTGAGTCTATCTAATTACTCTGTTTTACTGTGTCCAATACATTTGAATCGCACTAGTTCAAATTTTAGTGGCCGACATGCTGCGGTCGTACCATGCTCCGCTTGGCGTAGCCCTTTACTATATCGAGACCGAGTTGATGCAGTTTTTTTGTAGTGGATTACTTATGAAAAAGAAACATAGAGTTAAATCCCCAAATATTTGATAACAGGTTTCCCTTCCGAGCTGAGGGACCGTAGGTATTAAAAAAAATCCAATCTACAAATTACCAAGAATTTTTATTTTACCACTGCTGGGTAGGAGAGGGGTATGCTGTCTAGCCCTTGTCCGTCTGTCTGTTCCTCCGTCAGTCCGGAACATCATTCCTCAAGGATTTCCGAGCTGGTGTATTTAGTAATTATTTGATATTTGGTCTAAAGCTTTGGTATGCTGAGTTGTAAAGTGTCTGGTCCGAAGCTTTGGTATGATGAGCTGTACAGTGTCTCCCTTTTTCAAGCCCTACACTGGTCTACTTCCTGTTTGAGAATAACTTAATTTTTTCCATTATAGCCATGTATTGAAATTTTTCGTCTAGGATTTCTCAGCTTCTGCATGTTAGTAATGATGTGATATTGAGTCTGAAGCTTGGATGTAATGTCCCCTTTTTAAGTCTTGTTAGTCATCTACATGTACTTCCTGTTTGCCTATAACTTTGATTATTTCCATTATAGCGTTTCGTCAAAAATTTCTCAAGTTGTATTTGCAGTTACGATTTGATATTTGGTCTGAAACTGTGATATAATGAGTTGTACCGTGTCTCTCCTTTTCAAGTCCGTCACTCATCTACTTCCTGTTTACGGACAGCTATGATTTTACTTCTTGATGATTATATCATTGTGTCCATATTTGTATTGTGTCCACAACTGTACTGTCCACGCACGTTGAAATTTGCACCTAAAAGATTGATTCAGGGCTTAAGTTCGTGGTATGGCTGCGATTCGGGGACAGCTCTTGTTTTTCAGCGAATTTCGATTAAATTCTTTATTTTGATTTCTCTTGTTGTAAGCTGCAACAGATTCGGTTTAGCTCTTACCAATTTCCAGTAAAATTGGATGAAAGAGTCCCAAAGAGCATTTTTTAAATATATGCTTTTCTAAATTTTAATGATAACTTTCCTAAAAGATTCTGTAATAGGCATACAGTCTAGATGATGTTTATTTCGCTGGACTTGATTGCTCTTTGTTCAGGGGCCGACTCCGACCTGTCGTTGGGTGTGGGGTTTTCTCACCGTTCATTGAAGATCTTATGGTGGCTTTGAGTTGTTATTACTGCCCTTTTGGTCGTTGTCTCTTTGACACATTCCCTGTTTCCCTTCTTTTTTCTAATAAAGATAATTTCTGTAGTAGTTTTCATATTTTTTTATTTACATGCATTTTCAAGTAATCATCAAGTCCACATTTAACCCATATCCCCTATTTCAAATAATTATGAATAAAGACCCCAGTTATACAAAAATACAGATACATCAATGAAGCAGAATTTTATTACGCACATAAATCTCCAGTATCACTTCTCAGTATTGTCCATTATTACAATCATTATTCAATTCCCCATTTCTTAAAAACTTTCAAACGCGACAGACACTAACTATTATAACAAACACTTCGTCATATTCTTTTATCCTGAGTAAGTTTTTCCAACTCAATGGTAGCTTCAAATCCAGACGTTCGCATACTTTTGCTGAAAATTAATTCGATTTTCACATCAGTAATAAGTACGAAATGTAATTTTTGCATTAATGAAATCCTTATATCGGCTTCCTACCACAGAAATTGACCAACCGGTAGTTTGTAACAAAAGGTTTGCAGAAAGCATGTCACACATGTCTTCATTAAGAACTAATTTATAGTATACTAGTAGTTTCAAATATAAAGACAAAGAATTATTCAAGCCTCCTCGATTTTTGTAATCATCACTTCCTTTGTTCCTTCGGTATTCTACTGCCATTGTTTTATATTTATTGACTATGTAGCTATGATAAGTTCAATTTTAGATTCACTGCTCAAAGATAATTTCGATTGTATACCAATAAATTTATACAGGAATAAGATAAAAATTTAGATCACTGATGGAAATGCATTATTTAACAATTACGATTCAATACTAGAACAGAAAATTCTTATTATATTTTGAGGAAAATAATAAAATAAAGTTATAATATTGCGTTGTATTTTCACAACCTAACCCTACTTTTCATTTTCTGGGTTTCTATTTATTTTACGTTTACAAAATGACATTAACTGATCTTTTAACACCAATATAATTTTACTACGCAACACTAGCTGTGTAACGGGTGCCACGTGTGAAACAGGTCATGCTCACTTTCCGGAGTACCTTATGACATCCATTTTGTAAGGGTCGCACTGCAAATTCTGTGTTTCTGTGACGTTTTTATCATGTTCTGATTGCTTCATCTTCGTCGTTTACGTTCCCTGTAAAACTAAATACCGAAGTTACTGTGAATTTTGATTCTGCATATGCTCATTTCGACAATATAATCCTGCGATTTCCATGTATTCCGTATTTATGATTTATGCTCTTGCGTCGGTATTCATTTGGATATCTATTTATATCTACACAACGAACAAAAGAATTGACTGAATAGTAGATTACACAAAGGTTAGGACTTAAGAAGCCAAAGAATTATGAACTAGCTTTAAAAAATAATCGTACATGTACAAACTCAGCCTTGCAACGTCCCTAAATGTTTTTGATTGTAATGTTTTGGGAGTAAATGCTATGCATGTTGTACTGGTAGATATGAAATTATAGATGTCATTATAGACAATTCTTGTTATATAATTCAAAATATAAAATACCTCTGTATGGCTTTAGCATTCTTTACAGTTTCTGGTAATGTTATTTTATTGGTTTCTGGTAGTGTTAGGGACATTAATCCTGCCACTAACGTTACACTACCAAATACAATGAGTGGTAAGGAAACTCCAAACTTTGTTGGTATTACTGCACCCTGTTAATAAAAAAACACATTTGTATTTGAAGACACTGTGAATCAATTTTAAACGAAGAATAATTTTCTGATGCATATAATAAATTTAACCGAAACTGAGAATGATAATAAAAGTTGAAAAAGTTGTCTTTATAAATAAAACAAGCTGTAATGAAGACTGAAATTGATTACGTAACAAAATGCAAGTTAAGTTCTGAAGATGGCGATTTTAATATCTTATGTCCCTCCAGGGTAGATCAAGTCAAAACATTTGGAAAGTCATTACCAAAAGACGTGTAAAAGTTCAAAGAGAACAAGTAAAAATGTGAATTAGGGATTTTAACAACGTATATTAGATTTTTGTAAATCTTATGCCTACTATCTTCTTTATGGGCTTAATATTCACACAGTAGTTATTAGTCAGAAAACATGAAAACTTGCAAATACTATTTTTTTTGTGGCAAATTTTGTTTCTAACTGAACGGTATCTCTCTCTTTTGAAATGTTCATTTTGGCTTACAGTTTAGAACATATTGGTTGATTGCTGTCTATCAGATTTATCATTTTCATTTACGGTCTCCGAAATGTTTGGATTTGATCTACATTGACGAGACATAAGTAGTCAAAATTTCAATCTGGAGAAAATATTTGTGGAACTACTTTGTATTCATTTCCACGATATTGCAAACGTACTTCGGGTCTATGCAAATCATAGAGACGGTAACTAATGAAAAATAAAGCACGAAAAATGAAATCATGCCTTGATAATTGTATCAACAATCGAAGGTAAATTAATTAAGTACGGAACTGAATATTTCTTCCATCTCGAAAATCTCCCCAGGTTACAGAAATTGTAACCACTCAGCTTTTCCACCAATGTAGCAAAGAAAGAATTTTAAACTGGGCTATCCCGAGAGAGCATATAGAAATAAGACAGCAGTGTTGAGAATAGCAACCCCTTAATAAAACTGACCCGAAAAGAAAACTAAATAGTAATTGAACACTTCCAGAATTATGGTGAAAATGAACTCCTGAATAGGTCCTACACCGAGAATACATATACATATATGATCATCATTTAGCTTTTCCAGAAATTTTGGAGAACAATAACTCATAAATTTGACCCCCGGAAATATATAGAAATAGTGCTAATTTTGTCAGCATTTTTATGGGAACGTCAAGTCCTTAATAGGTTTGACACAAAGAAACATAGAAACATGACCATTCCTTTTCAGGTATTTCACTGTACAACTGCTAAATGGAGCTGCCATGGAAAGAAACAAAAACTGAACACAGTTATCTCATGCTTGCTAGGTTAAACCCTACCAAGGGAGGACCTTGCATGTTGAATAAGTGCACGTTACGGATGCCTTACAACTAGCTATTTTGAATTATAGCGGGTTGTAAAACTACGTCTCAAGTCTTATCGATTTCATTTACTTCTCTGCTGGCAGTCAATATTATCCGACACATTACGTTTCAAAATATCAGACCCATTACCTTGCCAAATATCCCTTATCATGTAGATATCAATCATTAGTTTCCGTCTGGATATAGCTGAAATATTGTTGAATAGGCGTTACACAATGTTAAATTAATGGTTCAATTAAATCCAAAGCTGAAAATCAATTAGGTTGACCAGGAGTCTTACAAAGGTGACATCCAGAGACTTGAAACGGAGTTTAACTTGAAGATATATAAGATTCTTTTAGCCGATCTGTTTCTCAACTCTTATGAGACTCAATTTCTTGATAGAGCCCGGTTGCTCACAAATTAGCTAAACAATGATACTAGCATGCTACCAAAAACCTGAAGTCATCACTGCAGAATTTTTTCGGTGTGAACCTGTATGGGATATCACATGCACATATGCAGAATTATATTCACGGTAACTTCGGTATTTAGTCATTTGTTACCACTGGGTCGATGCCACTGCTGGTGGACTGTTAGTCCCCGAGGGTATTCACCAGCCCAGTAGTCAGTACTTCGGTGCTGACCCGAAAGCCGATTCTATTTGGAACCTTACAATATCTAAAAATTTGGTAAATTTTGTTGAAAACT
>MJUU01003343.1:63184-88568 GCA_002080025.1 Modiolus philippinarum | reverse complement strand
CGAAATGCGCATATGCAGAAAGTAAATTCACAGTAACTTCGGTATTTAGTCATTTTATAAAACTTCAAAAAATACACATTTATGAATTACCAATTCACCAATATATGCTGACAGTATGGATCCTACACGACCTGTCATACTGGCAAAACCTATTGCAGACGATCTCAGAACAGTCGGAAATAGTTCAGCAGTAAATAAATAGGCAACAAAAAATCCAACTGTAATACAAAATTTTCCGATCATGGCCAGTGTAGTAGTTATCCATCCATAAGCTGAAAAATGTGTCATGTGAACAATTTAACATATAATCAACAATGAAGGGATATAGAGTAAATGCAAATGAGACAAAGTCTCTACAAATACATGGTTATAATAAGCAATGGAACAACGCTTTTATTGTTGTTCTTCATCTTGAAGTCACCATGAGGCCTTCAACAATGAGCTTTACTTATATCTCATAGCAAGTTTAAGACGGCCCCTAGCACCGGTTTGAGCGGAATTCATAGCTAATTGTCGAGCAACGCTACATCCATGCTTTTTAACGTAATGATCCATGGATGCTGGATCGTCAACAAACATAAATTAACTGGCAAAGTATTCTTACAATCGCTGTCATCCACTGCCCGACAAAAAGACGAGAAAAGACGATCACAACATTTAAACAACCACGGGGCACTCATCGAGCCAATTGTAAGAAAACTTGGCATAATGAAATCATGAAATGTGGGCACAATAAACAGGTGGTCAGAAAAACAATTTTAGATTACAAAAATTAAAAAAGGCCAAAATATGAACGTGTGATAGCGAACCCATATGAAAGATTCTCTCAAGAAAAAGTACACCATAACTGAAATGTATATAGAGCATACATCTCTCTCACGGGGAATCTTTTTACCGACTCCACACTGCAGGAGAGACAAACTCCACTATTTGGTTCATACACATAACGCCAAAAATGCGCTGTAAATATCATTTAATAAAGTGTGGAAAAAAGACGTCACAGGTATTGCTTATCACTGTTGCCAAACATGGTATGAAGACTTCACAATCCTAAATCAGCAACTCATATATAGGAAATAGGTTTCCAAAGCCGACAGAAAACTTCAGCCAAAGCAAAACCCAACACTATTCAAATGTTACTGTGCATCTTAATATATAATATGCGAACTGAAACAATATTACTGAAGCACACATAATCAAAACATTCGAGGAATTTAACTTACTTGTGAGTACAAAAGAACGATGTCATTGTTTTGAAATCTAAGCATTTTTGTCCATTTTCAATGGATCCTTATTTTCCTAACACGTCTATGAACAAATCACTAATGAAATAACTCAAAGATTTACAAAATACTAGTCACATTTGATATATTTCATTGATATTGCTTTTATATATCAATGAAATATAAGCCTTAATAAGGAGTTAAATCCAAATCGAACCTTTAACCCATATCTAAATTTTTCACTAATTTGGTATTTTTTGTATTTTTTACCTTTCCTTCTCTGAATTCATTTTAGTTGTATGCTTAATTGTGTTAATTTTTATTTTTAAACTCGATTAATTTTGATTTTGCTCCTTTTAGTAAGTTGCATACTCTCTCAGCATATTATGTGGGTACTTGAATTTTCTCCTTCACTTAAACTGCCAAAGATGTCGTCTAGGCCTATTCAATCAATCAACAATTTTCAACACCTGTGTTCTCATGTTTCTTTTCGACTTACATTCTGTTACATACAGTGTAGTGAAAATAGTACAGATACAGGATATGCCTCCAATTATCATTGCGGTACTAAGAAGCCGTTTCCTTCCACTCCGATCAGCCATCAACCAGCAAAATAATATTGCAGCCGTTTCTGCTGACGATGAGGCAGCAAAATTTCCAAAAACATTTCCACTGAACTTTGCAACATTCATTCCGATTCCATAGTAGGCGAGGGAAACAGCAAACCTAAAAAATGTGAATATTAAATAAATAAATAAATATTTGATAGTAAAACAAGCGTTTTATATCAATACTGCTTTCAGTTTTCCTCCGGTATCTGTAATAACAACTGGTAAGAGATATCCCTATTTGAATGTGTAAGCATAAATGGGTCATCGAAAAAATAAGATTATAGAATAGATACCAATGTATGATGCTGGAACTGCAGCATAAAATTTTCTTGCATTATAATAATTCGATTCCTATGAACATGACATAATTGCATAAATTGCATTTTGATAACGGAACGATCCCAAAATGAGTAATTTGATAGTTTTAATATCAATTTAGGTGTTATCTTTATAAGAAGTTTGTTGATGTAGCAGTTCTTCACAGACATTTTGAAAAACGATCTATTGGATTTGTTAATTTAAGGTAAATTGTTTTTGTGTGTTTTCTTTTAGAAAAATATCCAATTCAAAGTACAATTTTCTTTATGACAGAAAGAGGGAGTAGCAAAATGTAAAGTATTGTAAGCAATTTTAATGTTTTACGAAAGGATTGCATAATTCAGAGTGTAATTTTTACCACCTTCTATTAGTTATCAAAACGAACCCTGAGTTTTAATGATAGGATCAATACGTATTTATAATGGTAGGCAAATTTTCAGTGTATGCTGTCTATACATATTAGTTATGGTGTACATATTCTTGAGAAAATAGCTCACATGGATGCTTTATTATGCTTTCAAATTCAAGTAATTTTCAAATGTTTTTTCTAACCATTCTGTTTACCGTGCCGACATCTCACTATTACTATGCCACATTTTCTTGCAACTGACTCGAGGAGTGCACTGTAGTTGTTTGTATGTTGAGATAGTCTCCTTTTAGTTTTTTGTCGGGTAACGGGTGGCAGAGGTTGCAAGTTATATCTATGTTTGTTGACGGTCTCTAGTCCATGATGTCAAACAAACATGGATGTAGCTTTGTTCGATATCTAGCAATAAATGCGAAAAAAAAAAAAAAAACAGTGAGAGGCCATCTGGAACTTTCATTTTAATTTTCTTAAATGTAATGACCTGAAATATTTAATTGAACCAAAGGATGCAGGTTTTTACCGTGTTTTTTAATTTTATGGTATTAATTTCCGAGTAAATTTGAGCCTAAATAAACGAAAGTTTAAAAGATAACTAGATACCGAAGTTACTGTGAACTTACATTCTGCATATGTGCATTTCGACAACTAATGTCTCATCAGTGCAGATAAAATCTGAACGTTTGGAAGACTAGAAACTCAAATGTGAAATAGTTTCCGTTTATTTCCTTTATGTTTTAATAGTAGGGTGCCCATGGTCCAAAAAGACGCTTGGTTTTCGAGTTTGGGTTAACGGAATCACACACGGCTAATTTTTGTTTTAAATGATAGAACAACTATTAAATTTCAAATTTCTAGCTGTCGTAGAAAGTTCCTGGGGTCACGATTTCTCCAATTTCTCCCTTTTTAAGGGTACCCTAAAAAGTGCTTGGGATATGGTATCTTTAAAGTTATAGAAAATAGTAGTGCTCTCTTACATGTTAATAAAAAGATATTTACGGTAAAGTCCGGACCTGAAATATTTATTTGAATCATAGAATGTAAGTTATTTTTGACTGGTTTTTGAAATTTATCGGTATTAATATCGAGGTAAATTTGAGTCTAAATTAACGACATTGTCATTAAATGCGAAATAACTATGCTTTATTTCTGAAATATTCCAACTTTAACGAAAGTACATATACGAATTGTACCTATGCTCCAAAAATCATGAATGTAATGTCCACCGTTAAAGCGAAATCAAGAAATAAAAAGCCAAAATTTGCGTTAAACTTTCAAATTTTAGTCGATTTGAAGACCGTGCCAATTGGTCACGTTCTTTTGAGTGTACAACGAAAGATAACTCTAATCATTTCTTGTCAGAATTACTTGACAAGCCCAAGTCTAGTTAAGTAACAATTTTACATTGCTTATGTTTTGAATTTCCAAGCTTATGTATTTGTTTTCATGTTTAAAATCACTTTTCAATATCATTTCAGATAATATTATAAGGTTTTGTTACAGTGGAAACGGTCTTACTAAGATTTATGTCAGTGGGTGTTTTTTGGGGGAAAATTGACTTATTTATACCAATAACAAAAGTACGATTTATTTCGCCTAAACTTAGTTTATTTTTTAGCGGTTAGTTTTAAAATTTGATTCAAGCTTTCCTTTAAAGAAAAATTCTATAAAAGTCAGAAATGAGCAGTTCTTTATATCCGAAAGAACCCCTCATATCACGGAGGTGCAAATATTCAAAATGACGGGCCTTTGAAACAAAATGCCACCTTTGAATCTTGTTCAATAAAGACAACAGACAAATCATTATAAAAAGTAAAACTAAAGAACTACCCCAATAGAATTTACAACAATATTTGAATTTCGTTTCAGTTTTATCTGTGAAATCAAGCTCACTTTAAAATGCATCAAAATTTTCAAAATTTTAGGAGCTGACCTTTGACCCCATCTAAAATAAAATGTGACCAAATTCAATCTCTACGACATCGTCATTTCGATGCGCCAACGTATCTTCTTTCCAAACATGTATAATACAGGTGTGTGTTATTCCGTTAACCCAAAATCGGAAAAATTGTCTCTTGGGCACCCTACTATAATGATCGCATATACAAATACAAGATGGGCATTTGTTTCAAAAATAAACATGGGTAAAATGTCATGACAGACCAAAGACTAGCAAAATTACGTGGATCTGTTTAATATTGCTCGCATTTTGAATATCTTTCACATATATTTATTTCAACATTTAAAATGACATTTCCCTATTATTACAGAAACATTTCGTTTTGATTTTATCTACACTGAAGAAACATAAGTTGACAAAATGGCCACACACAGAAACTAAAATTTACGGGACATCGGCACTTTGTTATTAAGTAGTGTTATGCTTCAGTTTTTTTTACAACTGAAAAAGGACTTATATTTCGGAGGTGCAAATATTCAAAATTACAGACCTTTAAAACTAATGCCACTTTGAAACTTGTTGAATAAAAATGAAAGAAAAATCATTTTAAAAAGTAAAATACACGAATAAACCGAAACAAAATTAAAAACAAGGGATGTTGAAATATTGTTGCAGTTCTATTGGAAGTGAAGTTTTTAGCTGAATCAAAGCTTTCAAAATTCAGGAACTGACCTTTGACCCATTTAGAATAAAAAACATGACGATAGCAAAAGACTATGACATCTTCATTTTAAATTGCCATGGTCTCCTCTTTCCAAAGATATGTAATAAAGGTATTGAAGATATGTAATGAAGGTAATGAACGAGTTATCTATGTTTGTATTTTGTCATTTTATTGTTTTTCTTGTGCAGTTCCCTGGTTAATTGTGGCATGTGATTGCAATGTTCGGCCATTGTAAGTGTTTCCTGTTATCTTCCTTTCATTAATGTTATTAAACTCCAATTCGGAAAATCGTTACTTGGGCACCTCACTACAGAACTAACATACCAATTAAGACTTATAACACAAAGTCTGGAAACAAGTGTTTTTGACTTGACTACAGCTTTAATGAAATGTAGAAATCCCATCCTTTGTTCATCTCGTACTATGATTTCTTCTTTAGATAAATCCAATCTGTTTCCATTTATCACAGCAGCTCTTTCCAGGATCTTTATCGCTTCTTTACTTCGTCCTCTACTTATCAACCAGCGTGGAGACTCTGTAATAGAACTACCAACAAAAAGTCTGCAGAGGGGTATAACTTTTATTCATAAATCATAACAGGGGCGAATATACATTTTTAAATGCATGATCTACTGACTACACTAGTTATATTAACAACAGCGATCAAAGGAAACATGGTAAACCAACAAACTACAATTCCCTTTAGAAAAAATTAGAGGATATGGAGTGAATGTATATGTGAGAAAAAACGCACACGATACATAGAAAACTCCTGTTTATCAAGGACAGGGTTTTTATTCCTGTCTACATCTTGATTTCTTCAACTTATTTTACTTTGACGAATTTTCAAAGATTTGTTATATCCCGACGCTGGCTTCTTGATAGGCTACAGTATTCATAATTGGTATGTTTCGTTCTAATGATATCTTTCCAATGGCACCATATATTGACTTTGACTTTGTTCCGAGGATATCTCTTATAAAACTTGAATCTAGCTTTTAAGAGGGCTATCATGTTTAAAAATTGACGTGCCTGTGATTGGAGCCTTCGTTGGGTTTGATATTGGTAGACATTTGACCTCGACCTGAGGGCCAAAAAAATAAACTGATAATGTTTGTAAGGTAGTCATGAAGAACGAGAGTGTTCATATTTGGTATATGATTTGCTAATGAGGAGAGCTTTCGAGGGATGCTATACTTGCACATATTATACCATAACCTGCCCTGAGAGCAATTGACAGTTAAATTCCAAGGACTAGATACTTAATATTATGAATTCGACTTGCTGATAAGGAGAGGTTTTTCGGAACACCATGTTTGTAGACATTTTTTACTTTGCACTTCATCTGAGGACAATTAAAAAAATGAACTCTTTCGCTCTGTCTCTCCGAGAGATGTATTGTATGGACTAGAAACTTGATATTTTGTATTTTGTGTGCATATGACGCCTAGATACTTCTTAATTCCCTTTGAAGAGATCTATCAGAAAAGGCTCCAAACAGGAATATTAAAACGGCATACAAAAATAGATTAAACTAGATATTATAAGGATCCATTTTTATCCATTTTCAACAAAATTCTTTATTCTTTAACTTTTTTAATTTAAAAAAAAACACAATTATGACACAATTGATTAGAGTAAATGTATCTGTAATATTCACGTAATTATTTTTTCTAATAATCAGTAACATATAGTTATCATTTTGCTTTAGTAACATAACATACCACAAGATGAAAAAGTACATCGCTGTTAAACCACTTATGGTCCACACAAGATGTCTCCAGTCCCGAATAAAATAAGCTAGTATCAAAAGTATATAGTTGCCCATGCAATATGCTATATACACACAAAAAGACCCAAAAAGCCTTTTATCTGATGCTAACATTTCTGTCACTGAAATATACAAAATGAATATAAATTGTTCTTTTGAACAATCAAAGTAAATGAAGAAATAATGATTGGTGAATTTCTTATCATTTAAAATGTAATTTCAAACAAATTATCTATTAATTGTTACCAAAAATCTAAAACTGTTTTTTTTGTGTGAGAAGAATAAATATTTTCTATTCAAGGTGTATCTTTTCAAATCTAAAAATTCTAAAATGTGCAAATATAACTGTCGTTTAATTTTCCGCGCTGAACAGGCAGTTTTGTAACAAATATGCCCGGTAGTCTTTCAGACATTGATATTCAGTTTTATGTAGCAATGAACATATATAACATGTAAAACGAATTCTTGAGCCCTTTCGCCAACAAAATTAACAATTAATTAATATGGAGGAAATGCATATGAGACAAAGAAAGATTTACATTTCATTGGTTTCATTTTGAGAGTCCTCATTTTTTAAACCTTAGAAAGGAAGGCCTGTTAATGACATTATATTCACCATACAAGACTGTCTTTTTTAAAAGTTGACAACTTGATTATTTGTGAAATAAATTCTGGAAAATAGTATTGCTTCATTCCGAGTATTGTACTCCGTAGTTAATCCAAGTACTGGATTTTACCTCCTATTTCGATATTTTTGGTAATGGGTACACCTTTGAGACTATTTTGGAGTATGGCTTTCCCATATTATTTGATTCTAATGCTGCTAATGAGAGATTACTGAAACACGTGAACAGTCTAACCAATTTACCGTTTTATTTTGCAATTTTTGTGGTTTTTTTATTATGCAATGTATTCCAAAAATATGAAATTTGCAGCACAGAATTATATTCAGGAAAACGAATTTAATTTTAACTTCATGTGTAAACTGATATCACAGAAACTAAAGTAAGAATATAATGTAAAACTTTCTGATTGTTTTGTCCATTTACATGAATAAACAATTAGACATTGATATATCACCGCATGATATAATAACACTGCTGGTGGACCCAAGTTCCTCCAGATATCCTCAATCCAGTAGCCAGTACTAAAGTTTTAGCAATAAACTGCATAACATGCCTTTACGAAGTCAGAAACATTGCAGTTACACTTTTACGCTGATTCTGCGCTTACTTTGTCTTATTCGGATTTCGGCTTTTGACAATTCCATTCGGTGATTTTGTGATAATATCCGCAGTGCTATTTGTAGTTTTAAAACCATATCGAAATGCATAAAAATGTGCTAACTAAGTTGGCTGTAAGTAATGTTATGTTCTGAAATCTTTTGGTTCATTTTGGCACATGTTTGTTTTGTTCATCATGTTTTGCATGGTCCTATGATTCTGCTAAAGTCTCAGAGGCAAAACAATGACAAAAACTTTGACCTTTTAAATTTTCACAGCGTGCACTTAATTTGGTACGATCAATTATACTGTTGAAACTTATATATGTATGTACCTAATATAAAAGGAGCATTATATGAAACCATACTTCCAAAACCATTGAAAAATTCAAATACAGCTATCCCTGCTAATCCTGGCATCCACGGTCTAATGCCAGTTGATATACACAATAGACAAATACCTACTGCCAAAATAGGTTTTCGTCCAAATCTACAACAAACAAAAACATTTATTACAGAACTTATGGATAAATTGTTCGACATTCAGCAAGGAGGTATGTGTTAGGGGTTGTCTTGAGCTTACTATTAGGTATAAGCGTTTGCTCATTGCTGAAGGTCTCATGGTAATTTCAAGATGAGGAACAACAACACAAGAATTGTTCCAATTAACCTTACTTGTATAGATTTTGTCCCATATACATCTATATAAAATCCTTTAATTTATCATATTAAAAACGTGAATTATTTAAACAAAAACATAATATTTCACTACGGAAGCCCTGGAGAGACATTTTTAGTTACTACTTATGACTTATTTGTTATAACTTATTTGTTATGACTTATTTGGTAAGACTTACTACTTCACGCGTATTTTTCAAAACACTCGAGTTAAGATTTCTTATTTGATACTAAATGAAAATGAGTCTCAGAAAAACAGTGAGTAGAACGTTTATCATTTTAATAAGAAATACAAATACACTAATTAAACGAATTGGACACCATTAATACTTTTTTAAGTGCGTCTACAAAAGCTAGCTGAAGAATAAGAATTAAGTTGTAAGTACGGAACAACGGCAGTAGAATACCGAAGGAACAAAGGGGTGAAATTCACAAAAATCGAAGTCCAAAGACAGGGCAAAAACAAGAACACAGAAAACAACGACGTTAGACACAAAAACAATGACGTTAGACAGATACAAAGCACAGAACCAGAAATTACAACATTCAGAACAAAGGCACTCACAGTGTGAACTCCAGTGAAACTGAGAGTGACATCAGATGCTCCAGAAGAGTAAGCATGTTCTGCTCTGTGAGTGATTCAGTCCGGGAAAATGTCAAAGTCGGTAGTCAAATAATAGTGATCATACTCAGAAGCGTATATTCGTCTCCCCTTATTATTAATATCTCCTTAACTTTGTGTTATTTTTTAGGAATTTATGCTTTATATGGTGATAATTAACTACTAAAGGGTTATTGAGTAATGATTATGTCATTGTTAATTGTAATCTTTGTTAAATTTTCTTTGAATTGTGGTTTATGATATTTAGCTGAATTTCATTAAAATGTTGATAATTATTATAATTGTAACGGTCATTTAATTTATTATACTTATTCATTATAAATAGTAAACAAATGTTATTTAGAAAACAGTTACTGCTTTATAAGATCATATCCCGTTATTAATCAATCTTGTTTTATGACTTATAACGTATACATTGCAATATTTATTGCCAATGTAATCAAATGGGTTGGAGTTTTGGAATGGGGCTAGGAGATTCCTTAAAAATAAATAAATAAAAATGTGTGTGTTACTTTTGTGATATCTTTTTTCCACCGCTCCCACCACAGCAGCAATAAAACACTGCTGAATTCCCGAAATGAGCACGCGAGCAGCAAAAAATGAGCAAATGAGCGGAGAAATAAGTAGCATAAGCAGCGAAATTAGCACGAACAAGTGATAAACCAACGCTGAATTTCCGAGATGAGCACGCGAGCATCGATTAAGAGCAGGTGAGCAGAGAAATAAGCAGCATGAGCAACGAAATGAGCACGTGATCATACTCAGAAACGGCAGAATTACCACTATCATCAGCGCTCCCACTGCAGCAATTCCCGAGATGAGCATGCGAACAGCGAAATGAGCACGTGGGTGGTGAAATGATCAAGTGAACAATGACATGCCAAATCTTTATAGGAATTCATAAATATTGCAATTAATACGACCCAAAACAAAGCATCTAGGGGTTACCGTACGGTCTTTAACACAGTGAGGAATCTCACACCATATAGCAAGCCCTAAATGGCTTCAAAAGGTAAAAAATGAATAAATAAATGGAAACAAACCACATCCAATATATGTTTCCGAGGTAACTTTTTGACATTTACAAAGTCCTATCTTTTACAGTATGGGTGTTATTAGGTCCAAAATTTAGGGAAAGGCCCAAATTACCATTTTCCAAAGTCAAGTAGTATATGTTTTCGGGGGTATCTTTAACCATCTGAGTCAATTGAAGACATTTCTTATCGCATGATAGTAATGAGGGGTCCTTGTTTTCGGCAGAAGAAATCAACATCCAGTTGAGTGGCATTTAACTCCAGAAACAAAATTGATATTTCAACGAACAAGGCTTTATATACGGTCAGAGAAGATTGGAAATGTCGCCGCTCAGTTGATCATTTCACTGCTCACGTGCTCATTTCGCTGCTCGCGCGCTCATCTCGTAAATTTCTGCTGCTGCAGGTGAAAGTGGTAATACCGCTGTTTTTAAGTATGCTCACGTGCTCATTTCACTGCTCACACTGCTTATTTCTCTGCTCACTTGCTAATTTTCGATGCTCTATTCGAGTGCTCATCTCAGGAATAAAATGGTGGTAAGTATTAGTGGGAGTGTTTGTGAAATGTTGTGGTGAGAAAAGTGCCAAATCTGCAGTTTACGAATATGCTCACTTGCTCATGTCGCTGCTCACTTGCTCATTTCGCTGCTCACGCTGCTCATTTCCCCTGCTCACTTGCTTATTTCGCTGCTCGCGCTGCTTATTTCTCTGCTCATGGCGTGCTCATCTAGTTAATTCAACGGTGGTTTTTTGCTGCTGCGGTTGGAGCGGTGGAAAAAAGATATCACAAGAGTAACAAACATATTTTTATTTATTTTCTTTTTTAAAGGAATCTCCAAGCCCCATTCCAAAATTCCAACCCATTTGATTAAATTGGCAATAAATATTGCCATGTATAAGTTATTAGTAATTAAACAAGATTAATTAGTAGCGGGATATAATCTTATAAAGCAGTAACTGTTTTCTAAATAACATTTGTTTACTATTTATATAAACCACAATTCAAAGTAAATTTAACAAAGATTACAATTAAAGATGACGTAATAATTACTTTAAACCCTTAATTATCACCATATAAAGCATTAATTCCTTAGAAATAATACAAAGTTAAGGCGAAATTGAAAATAAGGAGAGATGAATATACGCTTCCGTATATAAGCAGTAAGATTTTAAAAATAAGATTAAGTATTAAGTATTAAGAAATAAGTAATGAGTATTAAGAATTAAGAAATAAGAATTAAGTAATAAGATAATAAGTATTAAGAAATAAATATTAAGAATTAAGGAATAAGAATTAAGCCATTATAAGTATTCATAATAGGAGACTTTCTAGATAGATATAAGAATGTTTATCATATTAGAAATACAAATACTTTGGAAACAGGCATTTGAAATTGTATTTTTTTCAAAAAGTAAATAAATATCCATTTTGTCATAAAAACAACAATTCAATATCCATTTATTTGTATATAACAAGTTCATTACTTCATTTCTTTCAATGATATCTAAAAATAATGAAAATTTGCAATTATCATATTAGAAATACAAATACTTTGTTACAGGCATTTGAAATTGTATTTTTTTTTTCAAAAAGTAAATAAATATTCATTTTGTCATGAAAACAACAATCCAATATCCATTTATTTGTATATAACAAGTTCATTTACTTCATTTTTTCAATGATATCTAAAAATAATGAAAATTGACAAGTCAGATTTCTTCAAATGGAGGTAATTCAAAGCATAGATTCAGCAATTTTGTTGATTTTTTAATGTCCAAGTCTTTGGACTTCGATTTTTGTAATAATTACTTCCTTTATTCCTTCAGTTTTCTACTGCTGTTGTTACACACTTACCAAAATGGAACGGTAGAATTTTCTAAAATTTTAACATATTTCACAGAAACTAGTTTTATTTCTCTTTTCAGTTTTTGATGAAAATTAAAGGACTCAATTTTTTGCAAGAAATGTTTATTACTCATCAAAATAGAGTAAAATTTTTTATCTATACTGCTCAAAACATTCATGTACTTCAGAACAAACGATAAAAATTTACTATCAGTATTCATGCTTACATTCATTTTACTTAGTTTATACTACAGAATTTTGCATTTGAATAATTTTACATTCAATACAAATTTAATTTTATACACTAAAATCAAATCATGAACGGATCACTAGACGGAAAACGGGGCGGTAAGAATATTGAAAATTGCTTAAAGTTGAGATGAACATATGCATTTTCAATACTGAAAATATTAAAAAAAGAATTAAACCAGGGAAAAATTTTAGGCTTACCCAGATCCACTCCCTTCATTCCTTATTTCTTAGTACTTATTGCTTTATTCTCATTCCTTAAATCTAACAAATAAGTTATAAAAAAAAATAAGTCATAAGTAGTAACTAAAAAATGTCCCTCCAGGGCCTTCGTATTAAACAGACAAAACGATTTGAATTGCATTAATTACAAGATTCATTTATTTATATTATCTATCTTATTTTTGTATAGAATTTCTTATCACTCTTTCATTCTCTCCATAAAAATTGTTTTTCAATTTAGTTATGAGATATAAACAGATACCCCATTTCCTTTCTTTTTCATAGATACACATATTTACATTGTAAATGATATTCTGATATGTATCAGTTTTTCAAATGTATTATTTCATATTATTCCTATTATTACTGACGAATGTAAAGTTGTTTGTATATGTAATTTGATTGAAGAGGACCTTTGTAAGTTGTTGTAATTAAGGTCTTTCACGAAACGGTCGGAAAGACCTTCTTGTAATTCTTATGATTATGATTATTATTATTATTATTATTATTCTTTTTCCGCTGGCCGTTGCCTAAAAACTACGCGACATATCATTTCAATACTTAGTGTCATAAACCGGTCTTGGATGGACTCGACAAGATCTGATCTATTTTTAGTAACGGAGTTATCTCCCCTAACACGGTTTACCTTGTTAGGGGATAAGCTCAGAAACCGTAACCGGTATCAAAAATCTGGGGTAGGGAAAATGTTGCATTCATCCTCAGGATGATTTGTCATGCAAAAAAAAAATTTTGGGTCGCGACCCCGGTTACGCGTTTTTGACCCCTAAATATGCAAATTTCTCAAAGTTATCGGATATTCACCAAATTTGGTTTCTAGGTAGCTTTCATGGTCCTGATTACAAATCTGAGGTCAAAAATTATTTTTGTCCGCCATTTTCAAAATGGCCGCCATTTGAAATTTTGTTATCGCGATATCTCGGAAACGATAAAAAATTTCTGAAAACATTATATTGCAAAAATACTCGTCTCATTGAGATCTACATTTAATTCAACAGAACGAAAACTGTGCGATAAACCGTTTCTGAGTTATAGCCCTTGACGCGTTTTCGTAAATCGGTTTTCGCGAATAACTTTTAAACGCTTACAGATAACATAGTAAACATATATGTTTAAGTGATCAGTAAGAAAAGACCTTCAATTTGGGTACCAGGTTGAAGGTCATCGGTGACATTTGACCTTGACCTTTGACCTTGTTAGGGGATAAACTCAGAAACCATAAAAGATAGCTGAAAAAGTATATCAGCAAAAATGTTCAGCATGTCAAGGGCTATATTTGTTTCATTGGACCGAAACTCTCCGATGACTCCTTAAAGAGTTATTGCTCTTGACGCGTTTCGGAAAATGGTTTTTCACATATAAGTTTTAAACTGTTACAGATAGTATAGTCAAGTAACATATCAAATTAATCAGTAAGAAGAGACCTTCATTTTGAGCACAAGGTCAAAGGTCATCAAGGTCAGAAGTCAAGGTCATAGCCAATTTTTGGGATTTTTTCAGTAAAATCACCAAAAAAGGTAAGAGATAGGTGATTGAATGTAGTTGATAAAGTTCAGAACTCTTGATTACATCACATTTTTGACTAGAATCGACAATAAAATAAAAAAATAACATGTAATCATGATGAAACTGGTGAAAGACCTTGCAATTGTTCTCTGAACAATTGACTTTTTAATTGTCCAATGCATTTGTTATACTTTAGCAATGAAATATGTTTAATTTAATTTAAGCAACACCGTATCTTCTATTTGCCAGTCCTTTACTTATCTACTTCCTGAACCTGGTGGTCCTTCACTACACTAGGATACATATGCCTTTTATTTGTATACTTCCAGTTTTCAATAATACTAGTATTCTCTTATTATGTAGCAGCAATATCTATTTCTAAAACGATGAGATGATTTTCGTAACTTATAGTTTCTCAAAACTTATCACATAGTGATAACTTTAATGTTATCATTTTATTGGCCTTTCATATGATTAGATAACTTTCAGCCGTGTTTTCATTGGTTGCTCGAGAGGTCACATATCGGGTCAAAACCACGTCATTTTAAATTTCTTTGTTATTTTTAATTCTGTGCTCATTTCATTATGTCGTCTGCGTTATTTTTGAATTTATGGGAAAGAAGAAGAAATAAAAAATTGTACGCACATTTTAATTAATTCTCCCAAAACAGTTGAATATGTTTTGGTCATTTGCAATATATATAGATTACAACACAAGATCCCGTTCATAACCATATTTTATTTACTAAAGATCTTTTAATTGCAAGGCTTGCCGAGCATTCAAAATTTTTAAATTAAACTATCGAGAGTGGATAATATATGGTAATAATCAGGATAAATAACAAAATACCGAAGTTACTGTGAATTTATTTTCTGCATATGCGCGTTTCGACAACTTATCTCTGTTTAGTACAGATAATTTCTAAACGTTTAAAAGACCATAAGCTCAAAGATGTTCAAAACTGATAGAGAACAAATAACCAATGGGATCTAAATGGAAAGCCAAAAATCAGCTAAGGACAGAGCTTTGCATGAGGCAGATACTCCTTAGTTTTCATAAAAAAATTACAAAAAAGAACAGATATTGCAAGGTTCCAAATAGAATCGGCTAACGGGTCAGCACCGAAGTACTGACTACTGGGCTGGTGAATACCCTCGGGGATTAACAGTCCACCAACAGAGACACCGAATAATGGAAACAAATAACTAAATACCGAAGTTACAGTGAATTTATTTTCTGCATATGCGCAATTCGACAACTTATGTCTCTTCAGCTCTTAAGTGCAGATAAAAATCTAAACGTCTGGAAGACCATAAACTCAAAGATGTTCAAAACTGATAGAGAACAAATAACCAATATGATCTAAATGTAAAGCCATAAAAATGTGTAATCTATTTCTCTAATGATAAATGATACGTACCGAGAATTATATTCCGAAAAGAATTTGGCGGGAAATAGCACGGGACTTTATTCAACATATGCTGAATATAACAGGTCAGAGCCAACTTAAACTTCACACATCATTAGAGAAATTATTCTATTTCTAAAAATAATTTCATATTCAATAAATATGTGTAATGTGTATTAAGATCATTGCCACAGGGAAACTGACATCGGCATGTGCTTATAATGCAACATAGTTCCGACATTTATAGCACTTATCGTTGTTTATAGTTTCTACTCTTGATACGGTAAAATGGATTTTTGAACTTTACATGCATTATAAGGTTAAGCTGTAACCACACAATCAATATTCAATGTACTCACAAACACAACAACAAACTAAATTCTACCAAGTTAACATAACTAAGAGAACACAGCAGAAGAGTTTACAAATGATTTTTTATACGAGTTTCGCAACTCATGAGGCTTGTTTATCACCTGTTATCAGCTCTTGCTATTTAATTAAAAAGCCCGTTTATTATTATTGTGTAATTAAATATGTCGAGTTGAAAACAAGCGATATAAAAGTCTGACTCAAAATGAAATCTGTAAATTAAAGTACCTACATGTCAGAAATAAATCCTCCAGCGATTGAACCGATCAGTAGTCCAATATAATGTGCCATTAATACATGGGCTCTATAGAATTTTTCTTCGCATACAACGTCAAACTGAAAAAAATAATTGTGCTCGTTCTGTCGTCATGATGTTCAGTTAATATTATAATTAATTCTATGATGAAATGTCTGAACATAATTATGTCGACAATTAGAATATTGAATATGACTATCAAAAGACTTTACAAACTGAATGACTTACTTTTATTCAATTCGATTCTTAGTTTCTCTAAAGAATTTCACCTCTTTACAATTTTGGTTGGTCAAACTGGCATCAAAAACGCGGTTTCACGTAATCGAATTAGTCGAACTCGTCGGAGGTTTTCGTTATATTCTTCCTGATATGTATTTGTAGGTTTTTGAGCTTTTCACGATAAGAACATATTGATAGTGTAATCGAAATCGTTATTTTAGTCAATATAGAATAAGTAGAACGGTTTCTTTTACAATTTAAAAACTTAATTTGAATATTACATTATACAATGCTTAAGTATATACTTTATAATGTCTTTATTAATGGCGTTGTCTTAAGCTATCTAGTTATTTCTTCTCTCCTTCCAATCTGCACAGAAGGTACAGAAATTCATCAAGATAACCCAACTTACTGTTATTTTGATAAAATCACTTTGTTGATTACAAAGTAAAAATTTCAGTGTTGATCTTTCAATAAAGATTGTTAATGAATGAAACTTGACATGTTCTCTTAAGGGTCAAGCATGTGTTACTCAATCAAGCCAAATTATAACTTCAAAATGCAAAACAGAAATAAATGTTTATTAATTTCTGATAGAGTGGGGCCCAAACACATTTGTTGCTTTATTCGTCCTTTTGAAAAACATGCATTTGCTGTTTCGGCAATGTAAGTGATTGGAATTGTCAGAGATGTAAAAACGCAATTATTGTATCGTTACTTTCTGTTTTATTACATAAAACCCAAAGATTCTCCACTTACCTTCGAAACAATCGTAGCTGGATAAAGTGTTTTGTCATAAACATAGTTATGACATGCTGCCATAGAGCCGTTTATTTCCAGTGTGCATTCTGTCACGTTGTAATACTGTAAACCTGCAGAAGTATTTACAAAAATCTGACCTGGCGCTGAGTACGTGTCTGTCTCTAATCCAGGTATTCTGCATCTAAATTACATGAACTATTAATTAAATGGCACCGATACCAGTTTTATTCTCATAGTTGTTTCGTAAAACGGACTCGGGGACTTGAATATTCCCTTTTATACTTCACATCAGTTTTTTTGACAACATGTGAACTTTCGATGAAATATTGATGCGTTATTAAATCACAGAAAATTATGTTTTTATTTCAACATCTTGTGGAGACAATTCATGTCTTGTATGTACTTTATCCTTTGACAATATTTTGGATCATTGTGTTAAAAGTAAATTGCCAGTTTTTTTTCTTGTTTTTGGTTTTAAAATTTTTACCTCTCCCCCTTCTGCTTCAGTTTTTGTTTGCAGATGTATTAAACAATTACTTCAAATACTAAAATATTCTATCAATTTCTTGAGGTATAGGTAATAACAAAATTAACGAATTTTAATGTCTAAGAGACAAAAAGACAAGACTGGTTGAAATTCACCGGATAAATTGTAGACCGAAATGGTCCTGACTTGGTACAGGCTTTTCAAAAGAAATGGTGGGTTAAAACCGGTTTAATGGTGAGCCAATCACCCCTTCCATTGCGGTTATGCCCGGTAGTAACTCAACAACAATTGTTATTGAAGTAAAATAAAATGTTAATCACAGTTTTGACCGAAACTTTATAATTTTGTACAAGGGTCTGATATCTATTAAAGAACTTTTTTAATGATCGAAGGAGACTGATTTTTAAGCCTTGATTAATAAGGCGGTCATGAGGAATTATGCCATTGAGAAAGTTTGTATAATTTGTGCTAGCCTTAGCGTAACGAATCATTTATGAAATATTCACTCCGTCCTTAGCTGATTTTTGGCTTTTCAATTTAGATCCTATTAGTTATTTGTCCTAAATCAGCTTTACAAGTATTCCGGTTTTTAGACTTCCAAATGCTTTGATTTTATCTGCACTGAAGAGACATAACTTGTCGAAATACGCGTGTGCCGAAACAAAATTTAAAGTAAATTCGGAATTTTATTATCCGTAAGCAGGAGAAGTTGGAATATTACTGCTCATGGTAGGAATATTGACAATTTTTAAATTCAAATCGTCCCTTTTGTTGTAAATTTTAGTTCTGAGATTACCATTACTGTCAAATTCGAGATGTAAGTAAAAAAAAGATGTAGATATAGTGGTTTCTGTTGTTTTCTTCATCTCTGTTTCTGGAGGATATATTGATTTGTCCATCTAGCAAATATCTAAATACCAAACTTACTGTAAATTTAATTTCTGCATATGACTATTTCGACAACTTATATCCCCTCAGTGCAGATAAGATTCAAACATTTGGAAGACCATAAACGAAGGTGCTAAAAACTGATAGGGAAAAAAATAGCCAATATGCTCTAAAAGGAAAGTCAAAAGCAGAAAAGGACAGAGCCTTGCATGAGGGAGATACGCCTAAGTTTGAAACAAAATTTACAAAAACTTAGATAATGAAAGTTTACTAATGATATCGGCTTGTCGAGTCAGCACAAGTACTGACTACTGGGCTAGTGAATACCCTCGGGTACTAATAGTCTACAAGCAGAGGTATCGACCAGTTGTAGCAAATATCTACAGTAAATATCGAACTTACTGTAAATTGAATTTCTGCATATGTCCATTTCGAGAATTAATGTCTCTTCCTTGCAGATAAAATCTAAACGTTTGGAAGACTATTAAGTCGAAGATGCTGATAGAGAATAAATAGCCAATATGATCTAAATGGAAAGCAAAAATCAGCTAAGGACAGAGCTTTGCATGAGGGAGATACTCCTTAGCTTTAAACAAAATGTACCAAAAAAATAGAGATTGAAATCTCAAAATAATATCGGCTTTCGGGTCAGCCCTGAAGTACTGACTACTGGGCTTGTGAATAATAATCTCGCAGACTAACAGTCCAACTGCGGAGGCATCGACCCAGTGGTAACAAATATCTAAATACCGAACTTACTACTGTAAATGTAATGGAAAGAACATCATCAATAATTCTTTAAAGAGATTGAAAGATTTAGCATCTTTTATCTTAAGATCTTTTGCGAGAAATTCAGTTTCGTAAGAAAATAAAACCAAGTCTGCGAGTAGAAGAGCACAATTCGTGTCCATCGGTATACCAACTTGCTGTTGATAGATAACACCTAAAAATGTGACAATTATATTATCAATAAGAAAATCAAACCAACTGCACACGTTTTTTAATCGTTGCATATTTTTCCGTGTAAATTGGTTTTGAAAAATGTGGATTTACATGTATAATCAAATACAACATTTTTTTTTGAATCAGCAAAGACTTTTGAATGATACATTTGATTATCACGAGGAGCGTGGTATAGTTGGAAAAAGCAAAGGTTTTGAGAGAATGTATTTGAGAAGAAAAATATTTAAATTCTATTACTTCATTTAAACTTTTTGTACTGTGTTTCTTAAAACTGGGAGGACCTTTATTTTCATTGTCTGTAGCAAATGCTTCCGAGTCGCAACCGGACACTTCTGCAATGAAAGGGGAGATTTGGCGCGCCATGAAACCGGTTAAACACACTATTTCTTTGAAATACCTGTGCCATGTCAGGACCATTATGTGGTTTTAAATTTTTCAGGTGGTTTTGCACTGGTTTTGTCTTTTCGATAAAATACCAGTTTTTATGCCCCGCCTACGAAGTAGGAGGGGTATATAGTTTTCCCGTACGTCCGTCCGTAATGCTAAGGTTAAAGCTTAGGTTGAAGGAAGTTTACCTTGAAGGAGGTATGATATCTTGATGAAACTTTGTATGCAGATAGACCATGACATGAATTGCAATATTTTGGAATGAAACGGATTCTCCAAATGACCTCAGGGTCATGGGTCATTGACTTTGAATATCAGGAGTGAATATTTGATATACTACAGGTTAAGGTTTAGGTTGAAGTTAGTTTACCTTGAAGGAGGTATGATATCTTGATGAAACTTTGTATACAGATAGACCATGATATAAACTGCAACATTTTGGAATGAAACGGATGCTGTGACCTCAGGGTCATGGGTCATTGACTTTGAATATCAGGAGTGAATATTTAATATACTACAGGTTAAGGTTTAGGTTGAAGGTAGTTTTCCTTGAAGAAGGTGAAACTTTGTATACAGATAGGCCTTGACATGAACTGCAACATTTTGGAATGAAACGGATGATGTGACCTTAGGGTCATGGGTCATTGACTTTGAATATCAGGAGTGAATATTTGATATACTACAGGTTAAGGTTTAGATTGAAAGTAGTTTACCTTGAAGGAGGTTTGATATCTTGATGAAACTTTGTATAATTATACATCATATTAAACATGAACAGCAATGTTTCAGTGCCAAACAGATGCTGTGACTTCAAGGTCATGGTTCATTGGCTTTGAAGTTTATGATTGAATTTTTGATAACGCTAATTTATTTGAAATTCTTCTTAGCATCTTTTTTGTCCTTTATGTTTAAACAGCCATTTTTTAAAATGAAATCTTTGATTCCAATTTAGGTAAATTTCCTGAATCTCTCCAAGACCTTTAATTTTGGAAATTTTACCTAGCAACCATATATTTTTTTAATTTCTTTTTGTCAAAACACAAATTTTCAAATACTGAATTGCAAAAATCTTTGATTCCAATTTTGGTAAATTTCCTGGAACTCTCTTAGACCTTTAATTTTTGAAATTTTACATAGCAACCATACATTTTTTAATTTATTTTGGTCAAAACACCAATTTTCAATAACTGAATTGCAAAAAAATCTTTTGATTCCAATTTTGGTAAATTTCCATTTAATTTTGGAAATTTTACCTAACAATCATACATTTTTGAATTTCTTTTTGTCAAAACACCTATTTTCAATAACGGAATTGTAAAAAATTTTTATTTCAATTTTTGGTAAATTTCCTGAAACTCTCTAAGACCTTTAATTTTGGAAATTTTACATAGCAACCATACATTTTTTAATTTCTTTTTATCAAAACACCAATTTTCTGTAACTGAATTGCAAAAATCTGTTATTCCCAATTTTGGTAAATTTCCTGAAACTCTCTAAGACCTTTAATTTTGGAAATTTTACCTAGCAACCATATATTTTTTAATTTGTTTTTGTCAAAACACAAATTTTCAATAACTGAATTGCAAAAATCTTTAATTCCAATTTTTGTAAATTTCCTGAAATCGTCAAAGAACACTTCATTCTTGAAATTCTACCTGGCAGCAATGGTAATTCAATTTTTTTCATTTAAAGTATTCATTTTCCAAATATGGATTGCAAGTATTCTTGATTCCAACTTTGGAAAATTTCATGAAACCCTCTAAGACCATTTAGTTTTGGAAATTTTACCTAGAACCATACGTATTTGATGATTGCTATGTAAAATTTCATGTAAGCCTCTAGATGTATAGATGATAAAATAAATGTCACTAATGGTCATTAATTATTTATGATCAGTAACGGGGCATAGTGTCCATTGACACAGATTCTCTTGTTTAATGTGTTCTTGCGTCTATGGTCTTCCAAAGTTTAGATTTTATCTGCACTGAAGAGACATAAGCTGTCGAAATGCCCATATGCAGAACCTAAATTTACAGTAACTTCGGTATTTAGTTATTCGACCCGTTGCTTATACTGTTCGGTAATTGTGCTATTATCCTCACATTATCAGAGACCAAAAAGTACTTTGAATAAATTGTGGGTTTGTATTACTTTTAACCTCTTCAAAAACACACCGGGTATCCCGATAAAGATGCCATGGAGCATTTTGCTCCGTGTGTATTGTATCATGTTTTTCCTTTGATGTCATGATAAAATTCACACGGAGCAAACATGAGCCCCGTGCAACATTTATCACAACATCAAAGGAAAAACAAGATACAATACACAGGGAGTAAAATGCTCCTTGGCATCTTTATCGGGATACCCAGTGTGAAAATTAAGATGCGCGATAACATAGCAAGTAAAATCAAAAGCCCAATTTTAACAGCTGCCCTTTTTTTAAACATTTCCATCGTTCATTCTGTATTCTACTGCCGTGCTTTCATTTTCTATTCATATTATGCAATAACTCTGTATGTATCAGATATATGGCAATACATATTTGCAGTAGCTCGAATGTAGAACTATCCTGCACCTCGTAGATAACTATGAACTAACCTTCAAACTATATAGATCAGCCAATTTATGCGTGAACAATCTGATACTAGGACAGAAATATATCATGAATACGATATTATACAATTATGGCACTTCTACGAGATCAATATGGGGTTTAACGGAGCAATAAAGTAATATTGAACGAGGGTTTACCCCGAGTTCAATATTATCTTTTGCGCTCCGTTAAACCCCATATTGATCGAGTATAGAAGTGCCATAATTGTTTTATTATATTTGANGAGTGGTATATTCTATTGAGGGTGTTAAAGGGGTGTGGCCTGTAAATGTCAATCAAAGTAAGTGTGCAATATGATGATTTATCATGATCAACTGTGCAATATGATGTTTTATTGAGTAGATACATTTCTATACTTTATACATAGAAATAAAAGTACAAATATAATAATGTTTTTTACAATTCTGAAAACTATATACATTGATACCATCGTCATATGATTATACAAACAGACTACCGAAGTTACTGCATTGGCCATTTCGACAACTTACATCTCTAAATTAAGCCAATTTCTCTCAGTATGTCTCAACTTTTTTTTTACCGTGCATTCTCAATCCAGGAAAGAATAAAACTAAATTGGTCACATAGTGATGTTACATATAATCTTACCTGTAGGGATGTTCTCCAAATATAAAATTCAGCATAAATGTTGTCATTGCATTATAAATTGATGGTATGGACATTACTATCAGAAGAATTTTCTGATATTTTCCAAAACCTCCAATTTTTTGCAGAACCGATTCGTATTCCATTACGAGTAGAAATTTTTCAACTCAATCCTGCATAGTATCTCTTTCCTTTTCCGATAAGAGTACACAAGAATAACCTTTAAAATAAAATCCAAGCACTAGATAACGTAAATTTTTATGTCCTATTAAATAGAATTAGTTCTATCGGTAATTTGTATGAGTTTCCTTTGATCTCTTGAGGAAATATTTTCAGTATTTGCTGCAGCCCGAATACGAAAATATATTGGCAAAAAGTAACTAAAACCACGCCTACCTTGTAAATCAGCGCATAAATGTGAACAAATCAATATACATCTGCAAAAACCTTAAAGGATAACACAAATTCTTTTACTAATCAATAGTCAATTTCATGATTCCTTCGAAATTGATTTTCATTTTTCAAAATTTGTTGTATCAAATGAACTCGTTAATTACCGATAAAAAGAAAAATCGAAGTTTTGTTACGGATACTTCAAATATTGTCTCCAATATTAGACTCGCCCACATAGTGGGTTCGTCCATTATGTCGACAAATTTTTTTGTATCCGAAACAAAACTTCCATTTTTCTATATGTATTAGGGACCGACCATTTAACCTGAAAAGGGGGGGGGGTATGGGTTTTTTTCTGGACGGAAAATTTATTCATTTTTTTCACGTGTACCAACAAAATAATTTTTTTTCAGAATTAAAATTATTTTTTTGGGCAAAGAGCCTTCCTCCGAATTTTTTTTCATCATTTTGGCAGCGAAAATATTTTTTTCACATAAAATCAGCTTCAAAATATTTTTTAGAAAAAAATCAAAGCCCCCCTCCCCCTTCAAGTTAAATGGTCGGTCACTTAGATATGCGTTATCCTGTTATATGCAGGAACAACAAAAATGCAACACAAATTGATAAATATCTGTCAAAGTTAACTGATGATTTACCTTTCACATGATAAAAGTGAGAATCAATCAACCAAACGCATTCACTACATTTCCTTATCCTGAAACAAGCAGTCTTTTTTTTATAATTTATTCTATACTGGATATCGAAAAGAAAAATTCTGTCTTGTCTCTTATTTGTTTGGAGAGACTTTTGAAGGTTTTGATTCAAGTTGAACTGATGTGATGTAAATTCATCGAAATATGGTCTAACCTGCAACGAGAAAAGCGATATCCCTTCTTCAATTTCAAGCTCTATTGCAATGAAAGTTTTAATATTTCCTTGTAGTCCTTTGGTTAACTTAAGGCAAAAACATATATTTATAATATATAATAATGTTATACCCTCCGTCTGTCCGTCCGTCCGTCCGTCCGTCCGTCTGTCTGTCCGTCCGTCCGTCACACTTTTCTTATGACTCAAACTCCTCCTACATTTTTGGATTTAGGGATTTAATTTTGTTGTAGAATTGTTGCATATAGTCCGCAGATGCGCAATAAGCTTTCGGTTTTTTCAATTTATTAAACATGTGGCATGTGACACAAACTCCTCCTACCAATACGGATTTAGGGATTAAATTTTGTTATAGAATTGTTGCATATAGTCTGTAGATGCGCAATAAGCTTTCGGATTTTTGATATTGGTCTTGGTGCAAACAAGAGGCCCCATGATGTCAATTTTAGCAAAGACCCAAAGATGTGGATTAGACACATGTGGCATGTGACACAAACTCCTCCTACATTTTTAGATTTAGGGATCAAATCTTTATGCAGAATTGTTGCATATAGTCTATAGATTTGCAATAAGCTTTTGGAATTTTGGTTCCGGTTCCAACTTTGGTAAATTTCCTGAAAATGTCAAAGACACATATTTTTTCTTAAATTTTGGCATATTATCTTATATTCTGACAAGTGTTTGGTAAAAAACAAAATTCTGAAAACTAAGGATATTGAAAGGCGGTTCCAATTTTGGTAAATTTCCTGAAAGTCTCAAAGACCACTTATTTTTTGGAATTCTACCTAGCAACCATACTTAAAATGTTTGTGTAGTTTAGGACGAACATTTTCATCAA
>MJUU01003343.1:37552-63100 GCA_002080025.1 Modiolus philippinarum | reverse complement strand
TGTTTGTGTAGTTTAGGACGAACATTTTCATAAATTGGATTTCAAAAATATTTGATTCCGATTTTGGTAAATTTCCTGAAAGTCTCAAAGACCACTTATTTTTTGGAATTCTACCTAGCAACAATACTTAAAATGTTTGTGTAGTCTAGGACGAACATTTTCATAAATTGGATTTCAAAATATTGATTCCGATTTTGGTAAATTTCCTGAAAGTCTCAAAGACCACTTATTTTTTGGAATTCTACCTAGCAACCATGTATATCCTAGAATTCTTTTAGTAACAATAATGACTGTCAATAGATAGATTTAAAAAATAATAAAAAAGATTATGCCTAGGGTATATAAGAACTGTTTTCTGTGTCAAACAGGGAGTGCGGGGATAGCTGTCGTTTCCGACAACATCTAGTTTCTTATAAGGTTATCGCGCATTTTCAAAGATCTACGTTGTCGCGCTGTTTAATTATTATTTT
This sequence comes from Modiolus philippinarum, assembly GCA_002080025.1. Lineage (NCBI taxonomy): Eukaryota > Metazoa > Mollusca > Bivalvia > Mytilida > Modiolidae > Modiolus > Modiolus philippinarum. The sequence goes on along the minus strand of MJUU01003343.1, from coordinate 62,630 downwards.
CCAAATTGACTGAATTTGTGTTTTTTCTATTGTAGTTGTTCTGATGATAGCTTCATTACTATTATTTTGGTTTTTATGTGGGTGTTGAATATAAAAAATGTGTTGTTTTTTTTATTTCAAATTGCCAAGCAGTTCATTACGTCGAATTTGGCAATGATGTATATTGAAAGAAAAGACTTGATTACCTAAAATATATATTTCTCCAATTTTTCAGAGGTATTTGATAAAGAAGTCAATTGTGGTAAAAATAAAAGTTGGAATTCACCTTTCATATTTTGTCCCGTGTGGTGTCACCACTGCACTATCAGGTTTTGTTCTGTGACGTCGTGATACCGGGAAAATACACGCACAACGTACAATTTGTGAACATGCGTGAAATACAACTTTTCCCGCGAGTTACCTGATAGTGCAGCAGCGACACCAAACGGGAAAAGCAGGATGGTGAATTCTATTACGTTCAGTACGTTAGATTTCGAAAATGGATGAACGAATTTATTGTTTTTATTTATCCTGAAGTCACAATGAACCCTACACTTGTACCTGACGGTAAATTTAAGACGGCTCCTAGCCTGAGCGAAATTAAACTGCTAGAAGTCTAATAAAGCTATATCCTTGTGTCTTATGAGTTATGGAGGAGTCACATTACTTACATGTAATCTTAATTAAATGTTGGTATACCAATGGGCACGAATGTTTATATTCCCACGAGACTAATCGAATGTTTTCAGGAACCCGTAAAAGGTTATAAAATCAAAAATGCTAAATCCTTCAATCTCACTTACAGATAGTTTTATATTCTCAAGAGACTGAATTTCTGCGGGGACTCGTAAAAGATCTTAAATAATAGATACTTGATCCTTCAATCTCGCTTATAGATATATTATGATGTTCTTTCCGTCAGTTACGAATCTTTTGCTAAATGGGTCCCATTAAAACAGACTAGATGAACACAAAAGATTTTTTCTAGAAGGGAGGTAATTTTATAACACCAGATTTCCCGCTGAAAATATCTGTCATAACTAGAGATAAAAAGACGATAGAAAGAACTAGATCTACATCTGTTTATGGACTCACATCTCGAATTTGATAAAAATGGTCATCTCGGTGCTAAAATTCGCGACAAAGGGGACGATTTTAATTTCAAAATTATCAATTTCCCTAACATGAACAGATATATTCCAGATTTTCCTGCTTACGGAGTGAATGTTTCACGGTAGATTCGTTACGCGAGAGCTTGCATAAATTATACAGACTTTCTCATTAGACATGGTTATCTCCATAACCGCCTTATCAATCAAGGAAAATATTGTTCAAGGAATTATTAAAAAGTTCTTTATCAGATATCAGTTCCTTGTGGAAAAATATGAAGTTTCGGTACGAACCCTGATTCAAGATTCTTTTTTTACTTAGTACTGGTCTGATCATTTCTTTTTACGATCTTTCAATAGCAATTGCTGTTCAGTTTCTATCTAACTGCATCAGAAGGGGAGGTTTGGTTTGCCATAAAACGGGTTTAAACCAATATTTCTTTTGAAATGCCTGTACCAAGTCAGGACAATAGCAGTTGACAGTTTTTTGTCGGTACTTTTGTTTTCTGTGTTGTCTTGTGAGTAACACTATTATTATTCTTGTGTTTGTCTTCATCGATGATGTTTGTGATACAGATTTGCCTTGTGATATCTGTGTACAAATATTCTAAGCTTTCACCTTTATCTTGTTTGTGGGTTGGAGAAGTAACATGTACCATGGATTTTAATTGATTTTGTATAACAGTTAGAAAATGATATTAACCAATGAGCCACCAAATAGATCTTTCACAAACTCATTTTTTAAATTGCACTAATATACGACCTGTCAATGGAAGTTGTTGTTGAGGTCCTCCAAATAATAGCGCAATCGAAGGGGAGGTTTGGTGTGCCATGAAACCGGTTTAACCCACAATTTCTCTTGTCTTTTGAAATACCTCTACCAGATCAGGACCATTGCGGTCGACAATTTTTCCGGTGGTTTCCACCTGTTATGTCTTTATGTCTCGTGGACTTAAGCTATTGACAAATCTGTTCGGTAATTTTGTTATTTACCACATTCAGTAATAACACATCTTTTGTTTAATGGATCCTATTGATATATATCTACCAGTACTAGATATAAAGTAAACGACAAAAAAACAAAAAAAAAACAAAAAAAAAAACAAAAACAAAAAACAAAAAAACCCACTATATCTACATCTTTCTTGGACTTACATCTCGAATTTGACGAAAATTGTCATCTCAGTACAAAAATCTACGACAAAAGAGACGATTTTAATTCCAAAATTATCAATTTCCCTAACACGGACAGTAATATTCTAACTTCTCCCGAAATAGTTATGTTTGTGACCGCCCTATTAATGAAGGCTTCAAAAACATCCCGTCTCATGCTAACTTTAAAGAAGTTGTCATAGATATTATTCCCATGGGATATATTATTTTAGGTTTCGGTCCGAACTGTGATTCAATATTCTTTTTTACTTAATAATTCGATGATTATTTCTTTTACTGTCNCAATTGATCAACTTTTTTAACCAATTCTACAGTTTGTCAACAGCAATTTAGTTGTCAATCTGTAGAATTTGCAGCCAAATGGCCAATAAAATTGGTCTTTGGTTACTCTTGAAAGACTATAATAATTCGATGATTATTTCTTTTACTGTCCATGACCTTTCATTAGCAATTGCTATTGTGTTGATACCAGACACTACCACAATGGAAAGGGGGGCTTTTCCGGCCATAAAACCGGTTAAATCCACAATTTCTTTTGAAATACCTGTAATAAGATTAGCCTATTCCGGTTGAAAATTTTTCCGGTGGTTTTCCACCTGCTTTGACTTTTTCCCTCTTAGAAATTCTGTCCAGTAATTTTGTTATTTCCCACATTCTAATATGTGTATGCTGAAGAACTTTTATCTAAATAAATCAAGATCGGTAATTAAAAATTGTTGTCAACTCCATCGCATGACTAAACTGGGCGCATTAGGTTTGCGCGACTTTTCGAAAATTTGGTACTCATTTACGCAATTTTTTGTTATATTTTTTAGATACCATTGCGCGACTTCTTCCTGTCAATGAGTCTGATAAAATATGCTTTTCCACAACTTTGAAATGTTACTTTCACAGATAATTTAGGAAAACCTATAACCAATACAAATATACGAAAAAAGCGCCTAGCAATGAAGAACTGTGACCAAAGACACACGAATATAACTTTGATTTTCGATTTTTTGCTCCGTTTTCGATTTGAACTTTTTGGCGGGACGTATGATATATATAAACAATGAATAGAAATGAAGTAAATGTACATAAGACAAAGTGTCTACAAATATGTGGTGAAACTAAAACAACGCTTTTTTGTTGTTCTTCATACTGAAGTCACCATAAGGCCATCAACAACGATGGCCCTTGGAACCAGATTGGTATTTTTTCGAGATTTTTTAGGGGGACCGCTAATACTTTAGTTTCAGCTTTCAGAAGCATTCAATACCCTTGCGTTTTATCTATTTATGTACGTGTAAACATATATGCGTATGGATAACATTTTTTGGTCAAAGGCCACTTCAAAATGTAAGAAATCTTATTATCTTCCAATTATATTTTCATACATACATGTTAAAGGTACAGAAGCTGCTGATGAAGGACAATTCTAGAGAGAACCATTCTCATTTTTGAGACAGAACAGTACCTATTTTTAGCGGTGTGAGATTCATATAGTCTTGTACCCCCCGGTACAAGACAGAATTTACCAAGCAACGTATTCTGACGTCATTGACGTCGCTTAGGAATGACGGATGACAAGAACGGCATGGTGGTGAATAAATCGTAGTTTGTGATTACAAAAGTGATAAAATAAATCAGACACCATTGAAAATGCAAGATTAAGGAATCTCAGACACCCTCGGGTAAGACTTCAATGGTTTTCTGACTCGGCAAGCCTCGTCAGAGAAATATTGAAATCTTACCCTTGGGTGTCTGAGATTTCTTGATCTTGCCTTTTCACCGGTGTTAGATTCATATATTCCCACAATTTTTGTAATCTTTCATGTAAAACAATTTTCGCGGATTTTCAAAAATGTTTTACTTATACTTTATCATTAGAAAACCTGTTCAAACAAGAGGCAAGAGTTCTCATTCTAACTACAAAATTTCCTTTAATGAAATCACGCGACTAAGACTGATGACAAATTGAATGACTTCAATTTTCTAAATTTTGCATTTCATTTTTTTTTTTTGTTTCTTTGTTTTCGTATATATAAAAAGCTAGAAACATTTTCTTCTTCCCAAAATATGAAAAAATTTCAGAATTTCAGAAACCGTAATATACTTTATTCTTATTTGCACTAAGTCTTCCACCTTCTTATTTATACCCCCTATCAAACCTAAAAAGGATCTCCACAACTCGCATCAGAGTGGTTGGCACTTCTGAAACTTTAACAAATTATAAAAAAAGGATAAGAAAGAACAACTGCAATTGCAGAAAATTCCAATCACAAACCATAATTTACAAGGGAACTGCACTAGAAAAACACACATGAGAGACAAAAAACAAACGCAAATAATAGAAAATCGGGATAGCCGGGCTTGGTACCGGCACCAGCAAAAGTTAGCGGCAAGGTTTAACCAGTTATTTTTCAACATAGAATTTTACAATATCCAGGTAAATAATCCCGTTTTGTTGTGTTTTACAGTCATTTATTTTTCATATTTGAAAAAAAGAAAAAAACTTACATTGACTTTCAACGTCGGATGAAATCTTGTTCAGTCATTGAAGTACTTAATTAAGATATCTCTTAAATAATGAATTGTACACCCCCATTTCACCATTTCTTGCCAATTGTAAACCATGTGTCCTCGAAAGATTTATTTTATCATTTCTATTACTTATTATCATACAATTCACGAATAGTTTGAAACATTTTTACCTTAGTGTTGTCCCTGTATCATAAATGCACATTGTCATTATGGCTAGACAAATAATGTAATCTTGTGACATATGCAGATTTTACTGGGACAAGTCGGTTGCTGTTTTATTATATTATACATTCGATACGAATTTGGTTACTGAATTTTTTTGTCATGTTCATGTATACTTTCTAGGGCCCGATCATTGTATTTTTCTTGCATGTTTACATTATTAATAAAGCACCCAAGAGATGATTTTTCCCCCGAATTACGGCTAACGGAATAAACACACCTGCCTTATATATTTTTGGAAGGAAAAAGACCATAGCGCATAAAAAAAGATGGCGTGTTTATTAGCTATGGTCACGATTTATTTTCAAAACCGGTAAAAGTGCTGAAAAGTTTGATGCATCTAAAAGTTGGCCTTATTCCTCCACTTCAACAAATTTGGAATATTCATTGCATTTTTTTGTGTTTTACTTTTTATAATGGTTTAAATAATGGCATTTTGTTAAGATATTTACAAGGGGCTCTTGCAGATATAAAAACTGCAAATTTCTCACTTTATTAATACCTACTCACATCTGCTTGGCAAGAGCTTTGAAACTGACACTTAACCTCATTAAATTATCTGCATTGATAAGAACATGTCATTTTTAAACTGTAAAAATAAATATATTTGCATGGAAATTCAAGACACGAGCAGCTTAAAATTGACAACAGGTTCAAGTTTTATTTATTGGTTACGTGTTATTCATCTTTGTACGTGTGTGTTTTCATTTTTCTTTTCTGTGCCGTAATCATGTAATGTCTTTGTTTCTTTTTGTTGCCATTAGTCATTGCCGTACTGTACCAACTGTTATTGTTTGCGTATCAAATCAAAATTTAGAAATCTGTTGATTTCTCTGTATCAACTAGATACAGAAAACTGGCGTTTTCGGAAGTGCCCCGCAATTTCAATCCTGAAAAGTCAATTTCAGGTAAGTGTGGATCCAAATTCTGTTTGACACACAAATGTGTTGATACAGTAATTTGCTGGATATAGTGGTTTCTTGAAGTTTTACCAAACGCTATCATTTCTTAGCTAAAATCATTTAAGCCAATAAAAGTTAATAAATCTTATGATGAAAATTTGGTTAACAGTAAAAAGTCGAAGTATTGGCAAGCAGGAAGTGGACGTTTTACAAAATTGAAAACCACGTATACAATACAACTCATCATTTCCAAGCTTCAGACCAAATTTCAAATAATTCCCTTAAGTAAAAGTCAAGAAATCTGTGACGAAAAATTTGATTTATAGTAAAAAATCAAAGTATAGGCAAACAGGAAGTGGGCACCCGACAAACTTGAAAATTGCTTACAAAATGCAACTCATCATTTCCAAGCTTCAGAACAACTTTCAAATCATTCCCTCCAGTGAAAGCCAAGAAATCTTTGACGGAAAATTTGGTTTATAGTAAAAAATCAAAGTATTGGCAAACAGGAAGTGGATGTCCTACAAACTTGAAAATTGCTTACACAATACAACTCATCATTTCCAAATTTCAAATCATTCCGTCCAGTAGAAGCCAAGAAATCTGTGACAGAAAATTTGATTTATAGTAAAAAATCAAAGTGTCGGCAAACAGGAAGTGGATGTCTGACAAACTTGAAAATTGCTTACACAAAACAACTCATCATTTCCAAGCTTCAGACCAAATTTCAAATCATTCCCTCCAGTAGGAGCCAAGAAATCTGTGACGGAAAATTTGATTTATAGTAAAAATCAAAGTATCCGCAAACAGGAAGTGGATGTCTGACAAACTTGAAAAATGCTTACACATCATTTCAAACCTACAGACCAAATTTAAAATCATTCCCTCCAGTAGGAGCCAAGAAATCTGTGACGGAAAATTTGATTTATAGTAAAAAATCAAAGTATCGGCAAACAGAAAGTGGATGTCCGACAAACTTGAAAATTGCTTACACAATACAACTCATCATTTCCAAGCTTCAGACCAAATTTCAAATCATTCCCTATAGTGAGAGCCAAGAAATCTGTGACAGAAAAAAATTGTTGACGGACAGACGGAGAGACGGACAGACTGACGGACAGACAGACAAAGTGAAAACTATAGGGCACCCGCATCTGAATGCGGGGCCCTAATGAGGGGGGGGGCTGAGTGGCCGAGTGGTTAAGGTAGTTCTACTACCTATACAAACACTGTAGGCTATCACCACTGCGGTGTGAGTTCGTGCCCCACTTTGTACATTTCAAGAAGGGTGCACTCAACATACAATCGTAAGTATGTCAGTTTCCTGCCCAAGGTCGGTGGTTCTCTCCGGGCACTCCGGCTTCCTCCAAGAGTAAAACTGACCTTCATGAAATAGCTGAAAGTGACGTTAAACCCCATATCATTCAATCAACGTATCAGTGAACAAATCAAGCACGATTTTCTAAATAAAATGTTTACTGAATTTCAATTCCCGGTCAATTTAGAAAGTAATGTAGTTATTCAATGAAAATGTCATTAATTTAGACTCAAATTTACTCCGAAATTGACTCATATAAATTCTAAATATATATTAAAAATAGTATTTATTGTATGCATTGTATGATTCAGATAAATATTTCTGATCTTACTTTCACGTTTTTATCAGCATATTAGAGATTATTACTATTTTCTATAACTTTGAAAATTCTATTTAACAAGCTCTATTATAGGGTACTCTTAAAAGCGAGAAATTAAGGAAACCGTTACCTCATGTACATAGGAATGAAATAAAAGGGACAACAGGAAACACCTACAATGGCTGAAAATTATAATTACATGCCACAATCTGCTAGGGAACTACACAAGAAAAACACAAATTAGACAAAAGACAAACGTAAACAAACGTAAACAACGATAGGAACTCGGGACAGCCGGACTTGGTACCGGCACTAGCAAAAGCCAGCGGTAGGGTTAAACCGGTTTATGGTACCCAAACCTCCCCTTTATCTGTCCCGTTTCCCTATAGTTAAGTAAACATACGAATAAAACCAAATACAGGTAGACTACTAACTCCATGACCACAATCTTGAAAGGAGAGAATATGACAATACGTAATTTTGAAAGATGGGTCAAGGGGTGCTCGCCGCTCAAAACTCAAAACATACTGCGACAGCTATAATATAAAATTTTTGGTGTACCATTTAAAACACAAATTACCGCCTGTGATTCCCTTTAAACTCGAAAATTAAGCAATGAAGGGATATGGAGTAAATGCACACGATACAAAGTCTCTGCAAATAAAGGGTAAACCAAAGCAAAGGAACAACGCTTTTATTGTTGTTCTTCGTCTGAAAGTCACCATTAAGCATCTTTCAGGACACTTGGCGCCTTACTTTAAGAGAATAAGACCTTGTAAAGACGGAGTTGTTAGCCAGAGAGATGGTACCCTTCACCATTCTTTCAGAAACGAAGAAGATACAAAATTGACTTTAGATGTAAATCAACTACAACTACAGTGGTAGTATATGGCACTACTATAAACACGATAAAACAAACAAAATATGAATGTTTTATTTATATATATATTTAAAACTTAAAAATTAATATTAGTGTAATCCAAGCAAAACTACGAAAGTCTAGAAGTCATTTATACGATCTGCTCGTTTGGTCAACAACTTGCTCTTTATCCATGCTGGCGGGGACTAAAAATCTTTTCCCTTCAAAATCTGTGTAGTTTTCGCATGCTTTAATCGCAGAGTTTGGCACCTAATCAGGAAAAAAATGTAAACAGTCATAATTTTGATATATTTAATATTCTATAGTATTATATCGGCAAACAATCGCCTTTTAGTTGTTGAAACAACAAACTGATAATAAGAAGTGCTGGAAGGGTTAAAACATAACAAAAAATCATCTAACATGACCAGTTCTCCTATGAAAACATTGTGGCAAAATGGTTGAATTAGAAATTCTGTGTCAAATAAAGTGAGATACCGAAACTGTCTCTAACATCTGTGTTGTTCATATATATGCATATAAATGAAATAATACATTTAAATCTAAACATCAAAAGGGTTTATGTACGTGCATGTCAAATTTTTATCTTAGAAAATGGCGGTAATAACAAAATAACCGAACAGAATTCTCAAGAGCCGAAGTCCAACAGGCAATAAGACAAAGCAGCTGGAAAACCACCGAAAAATTGTGGACCACAATGGTCCTGACTTTGTACAGGAATTTCAAAAGAAATAGTAGGTTAAACCAGTTTTATGGCATGCCGAACCTCCCGTTCATTTGTGGTAGTGTCGGGTAGCAACTTATCATGAAGTGGTAATAAAAGTTCGTAGGCTGTAAATGAAATGATCATCCCAGCATTAAGTACAAATTTTTTGCATTAGGGACTTAATTAGAGGGTCGCAGGGATAACTATGTCTAATTAGAAAGGCTGTATAATTTATGTTAGCTATTAACGAATCAACTTTGAAACATGCACTCCGTAGGCATGAGATGTTGGAACATTACTGTCTATATTACGGAAATTGATAATTTTGAAATTTGTCGTTAATTTTAGTAGTAAAATGAACATTTTCGTCAAATTCGAGATGAATGTCCAAAAAAGATGTAGATCTAGTGGTTCCTGTCGTTTCCTATATCTCTAGTTATGGAGGATACTATATAGTATATTGACGGAATCCATTTATAAAAAGATGCGTTATAAATGGAAAGAACATCACTTATATATCTATAAGTGAGATTTAATGATCTAGCAATTTTTACTAATCCATAAAGAAATTAAAAATTAAAGGGCTACGCCGAGTGCAGCATGATACGACCGCAGCATGTCAAACACTGAAATTTGATCAATTGTAATTCAAAATGAATGAGGACACAGTTAAGAGCTTGATACAATAATTAAATGGACACAATAAAGAGTTTGACCCAGCAATTAGCTGAACACAAACTCAGGAAAATAAAAATCAGCAATTATGACTCCTTATATAGATCAGAAATGGTAAGAGGTATGTCAAATTGGTCAACATATACTCCTTAAACTATACTATAAGAGGAATCCAAAGCAACCAACCTCATTAAAATTTTTAAAAGGTTCTACACACTTTGAAAATTGCAATTTCAGCCCCTTTGACCCCTTTTAGCTAAGAAATGGTAAGAGCTACACAAAATCTTTTGACATACTACAAAAAGCTTTAGAAGACACCAAAACAAAACAAAAAAATCTAAAGAAATCTGATGAAAAATAAAGATTTCACTTATTTCGAAAAATTGCAATTTGGCCCTTTTGACCCCTTGTAGCTCAGAAACAGTAAGAGCTACAAAAAATCTGTTGGCATTACACTTAAAGCTTATATCGAGAGGAATCCAAAGAAAAAAATCTCATCGAAATCCGATGAAATATAAAGATTTGTCATACTTAGAAAAATTGCAATTTCGGTCCCTTTGACCCCTTGTAGCTCGGAAACGGTAAGAGCTACGCCAAATCCGTTGACATACTGCTGAAAGCTTAATTCAAGAGGAATCCAAAGAGAAAAAAAAACATCGAAATCCGCTGAAAATTAAAATTTTTAAATAATCAGCGCAATTTTGGCTCCGTTCGGCCCCTCATAGCTGGGAAAGAAAACAAGTTACTAAAAATCTAATAGTAAATCGCAATCTTAATTTTTCATAAGGAATCTTAGCTACGCCAAATCCGTTGACATACTGCTGAAAGCTTAATTCAAGAGGAATCCAAAGAGAAAAAAATCATCGAAATCCGCTGAAAATTAAAATTTTTAAATAATCAGCGCAATTTTGGCTCCGTTCGGCCCCTCATACCTGGGAAAGGAAACAAGTTACCAAAAATCTAATAGTAAATCGCCATCTTAATTTTTCATAAGGAATCTTTATCAAAATCGGACTTAAAATAAAAAAATTTTTTTTTTTGAAATTCGCCCATGTTGGGCCCTTTTTATCTCATGAGCGGTACATGCTACATGAAATCTATTGCACACTTCAGATAGTAAATTTCCTCAGGAACACATTGAAACAAGCCCCATTTGGTCCCTTTCCTGAAAAAGGCGGGGCCAAGGACTCGAAATTAAAACGTGTGCCAAGATACATCATACTAAAATTTCATAAAGATCCGTCTACCAGAAGCAAAGTTATGCTGTCCACAGACGCCGACGACGCGGACGACGCCGACGATGCTGACGCCGACGCCGACGACGCCGACGATGCTGACGCCGACGCCGACGACGCCAACATCATACCATTATACGACCGCAAAATTTTACAAAGTCATGTTAGAAGTATATAGTCTCTAACATTGTTTCCAGTTTATTACGTATATTTCTCAAATCGAGATAGTTAAATTTTCACATTTTAAAGTTCGAGGTTTACCCGAGAACTTTAAAATGTGAAAATTTAACTATCAAGATGTGAGAAATTATCGTAATAAACCGGAGAACAATGTTAGAGATTGTTTCTCTAATTTCTACTCAATTTATTTGAAGTAAAGCGATCTCCGTAGTCTCCAGTCTCAAGTATGCCACCATTTTGTTGCTATAATCGTTGCTATGTGTACCGTCGCGCAATTCATTGAAAGGCGTGTGGTATATAATATTTTTGATACCAAAATGTCATATTATCAATAAATTGAGTTATCTTAGTAATAAAAATGCAAAAACCATTTCGTTATACAATGATTCAGGTGTTAATTTCGTCAACATCCGGTTGCACTATTTCTAGAAACTGACACGAGACATTTACATGCTTGACCAATCAGCAAGTGAGATCATTTTCTAAACATGTTGTTTATGAAATTCATCTAACATCATTTGGAGAGTATTTATTTCGATCAAGAATTAGAGAAAATCAATTTCTACAACGAAAAGAATGTTGTTGTCCGATTTTTATTCCATATACACTATATTTGTCGGCATATTTTATTCACCACGAGTGACAAATCAACAACTCACCTTCTCCAATTTTTTATAATCCGGATGATGGTGTGGCTTACAATGGCGGTTAGATACAGTATTATACGCCGTTAATAAAGCCCAACGTCTGTTTGGACTGTCGTTCTGTCGACTACAGTGCAATATGTTGCAATGGAAGAATAATGCATCTCCTATTAAATGAAAAACAAACGTGAAAATAAAACCCTTAATTCGACTTTAATTGTAAAAACTAAGGAAAAGGATCAAAGCAAACATGATTTGCTGAATTCGAACAAGAAAAAAAAATCTTCAAAGGGATTAAGATTCTATTCTAAAAACATTAAGCCGACTTCAACCAAAAATTCCTAAAAAGTGAAAAATGCTATATAGAAATTGCACTCGCACAAAAAAGCAAAACAACTACAAATGCACTTGTGTATATCCATATCTTGATAAACATATATTTTGCGAAGTTGAAGGATATGCTTATCTTTTGTTTCACCAAGAAGTATTTTCTGATAAAAAATAATTGAAAACTTATAGAATTCTTCTGTGACGTTACTTCCGGTCATAATATGCCCCTTGACTTTGTTTTTCTTAAACGAACGTTACTGTTTTTATTCCTCCGGTATTATAAATATACGACCGTTGGTTTTTTTTTGCATTTGGTTTTATAAAATTACCTATTTAACGTTTTCAAAATAAACAAAATATGGCAACATAAAAACGTTAAAATGCAATGTCTATATATCGCTCCAGTGTTTAGTTATATTTGACAGACTGTTGCAAAGGCTACCATTTAGTCATTAACAGACATAAGTTGTCCAAATGCGCATATGCAGAAATTAAACTGACAGTAACTTTGGTATTTTATTATTTAAAGCATATTTGCATATTTATTGTCTTAAGACTATAAGGCAAATAAAAGAACTGTACCTGCATTAAGAAGACAATATTTCAGAGGATATATCTCCATAACCTTTTCGAGTCTAGAAGGATCAGATAATGTTAGTTGGTTGTTCAAGACATGATCAAGTCTACCACATTTATGAGAACTTTCAATAATCTGCAATACAAAACATATGGTGCTATTTAATATTTGGACTATTAAAATAAGAAAAAACGGCCTTAGTTTACTCCAGGGGTCCCACTACTTTATGGTGGTGATTTTTTTGTATGTCATCGGCTCCTTTAGGTAAGGGTTATGGTTGAAGTTGTGGGTTAGGGTAAGGATTAGAGATACATTTAGGGTAAGTAATTTTGGGTTAATGCTAAATATAACAATATGGTTTCAATCCGTCTAGTTTTTTGTGGAGAAGAAGTGATAATACTTTTACCAGACACTGAGTACAATGTATTCAAGTAGGGCAAAGATGGTGTTAAATGTGCTTAATGTAGTATAAATGGATTGATGTATTATGTCATATTGATGTTTTAGTTATTGGAGTTTCTTGGTAACAAAATGTTCTGTAAGTGTTCAAAGATTGAATTTGTTGGTGGAAAAACAAGTCCATCTGAGATGATAATGATTTTTGAAGGGAATTGTTCGAAAACACAAGTTATATTTTTTAAAAAAGATGATATGATATTGATGATAATATACATTTTGATGCAGATGCTCCCGAGCAGCAGCTAAGAAGAACGTTTAGCAAAAATAGTAGTCATGTGCCTACTAGATATTTATTTTTATGCACTGTTATGATATCAATATCAAAAATAAACACACATTTCGGAATATGGACGGCCAAACGGGCAAAAATACAAAGAAAACACTAAAAACACATAAATGCATAAAATATAAAAATATTTAATTTAAAAAGATGAAAATGTAAAAATAAAAGACAAGTTTGTAACAAAGGAATTAAAATTTGTAACTAAAAAGACAAAAACGTTCTACAAATAAGTAAATACCGAAGTAAGTGTGAATTTAAATTCTGCATTAATTATGCGCATTTCGACAACTTATGTCACTTCAGAGCAGATAAAATCTAAATGTTTGGAAGACAAAGGACAAAACTGTTAAATAAAAGACAGTGTGTCAGAAAAGACAGATGCTCGGACAAATGTCGCTTTTCCTTTCAACTCGCATCTATGATTTCGATTGGCTGCTATTCTTACAATTGGAGTCAGTCTCCGGAAATTAGAAAAAGAAAACGAACAGCTGAACGAAAGAATGGTAGACATGCAGTGTCGATCCATGCATGAAGTATAATTTGATATTTTCTGGACTTCGAGAACAACGTGATGAAAATGTTGAAGACAAACTGAGGCGTTTTCTATATAATGAGATGGGCATTGAAAAACACGAAGAGTTGGGAAACGTACATAGATTTGGAAAAGATCGGAGAATGGGAAACGACCTATCATAGCCCGGTTCCTATACTACGCAGACCTAGAATTGGTGAAACGAGCTGGAAGAAACCTCAGAGGTACATCATTTGGAGTGAATGAGCAATTTCTCGCAGAAATTGAACATCGACGAAAAAGACTATATCCGATAATGAAAGAAGAACGGCGGAAAAAATCTAAAGTCGTACTAGTCCGAGATAAACTGTTTGTGAACGACGAACTTGTAGATCCGGATACATATACGGCGAACGGTAATGACACGACTATAGACCCTCGTCACTCAGCGAGCGATTTAGAGTGAACTCTACTCCTGAGAGAGATTTATCACCTGATTACCGCTAGGACTACCGTGGAGAGCGAAAGAAAAGTACTGTTAAATCTATTAATAAAAATACTATGTTAAATTCGTCTGTAACTGTTAAAAAATCTATTAATATTTTATCAATTAATGTATGTGGTTTAATAAGGCGGATGCAATATCCCGAATTTTTTGACTTGATTTATGAGAATGATATTTTAGGTTTTGTTGAAACCAAGACCGATGATATTGATGACGTCTCAATTCCAGGTTATATTGTTAAAATGAACAACAGGTGTAAATACTCAAAAGTGAAATCAGGCGGAATAACTCTGGTTTATAAAGCTGAATTATCAGATTATATTGAAGTAATAGAATCTGAGTCAAAATATATTCTTTGGTTTAAGGTTAGTCAAGATATAATATTTGGAGTTGTTTATATTCCACCTGAAAAATTCGTCTTATTGTGTTGGCGACCCTTTTAATGAAATTAAACATGAAATGCTTAATTTTAGTTCTGACAATGATAATATCTGTCTTTTTGGCGATTTTAACGCTCGAGTTGCAGAAGATGATGACTTCTTTGAAACAAATAACTAAATACCGAAGTGACTGTGAATTTATTTTCTGCATATGCGCATTTCGACAAATTATGTCTCTTCAGTGCAGATAAAATCGACGATGACTTTTTAAGAATATTTAATATATCTGAATTTTCAGATTACTCTTTAAATGATCTCAATATAAATGTACATAGAAAGAGTATGGATAAACGGAGAAATAATTTTGGTAATACATTGTTACGATTTTGTAAATATAATGATATGTTAATATGTAACGGTAGAGTAGGAAATGATAAAGATATTGGTAATTTTACATGTAAAGATTGTAGTGTTGTTTAGATTATGTTATAGGAACACAAAACTTGTTAGCTAATATGACTGAGAATTTTATGGTGCAAGAAACTTCAAAGTAATTTTCTGATGTCCATTCACCCATATCATTTTCTTTATCATGTATAAATAAGCCCACCACAGATTTTTCGGAATGTCATGACACAAGTGAAGAAGTCTTAATTAAACCATGGGAAAATGAGAAAATTGGGGATTTTATTTCGAATATTGATAGACACCAAGTTGAGAATGTAGCACATACATTGGGAAATATTTGTGTTGACACTTTGAATCATAATACAATGAATTCTGTTGTTGAAAATATTTGTGATATACTTATCAATGCTTCCAAAAATACATTTGGTACTTTTACAAAAAGAAAACCGTTACGCAATTATAATACTCATACATCAAAACCCTGGTTTGACGAAAACTTCAAGACTGCCAGAAAAAGGTTTAAAAAGTCTAAGAGGAGATTAAAACATAATTTTTCCCCACAGCTACGCAACGAAACAAAGTTATTGGAGAAAAAGTACAAAAGAACGATGGATGCAAGCATGCGAAAACACAGGAAAAAAATGCAAAATAAGATAAAAAATTTGAAATCAACAAATCCAAAAGAATATTGGAAGATTATTAATAACACAACAAAACAAAAAAGTCCTGATATTCCTTCAACTACTCTGTATGAGTTTTTCAAAGATTTGAATGAAAATAATGTAGATGAGAATGATGAAGTATTATTTGGTAATAATGTACCACATCTCAATCAAGTTATAAATTCTGTTATTACAAGTGATGAAATTGAAAAGGCATTGAAAAACATGAAAAATAACAAGGCATCTGGTGAGGATAAAATGATATATGAATATTTAAAAAATTCATTTACTATATAATCTGATTTATATGTCAAATTATTTAATTTAATTTTTGATACAGGTATTATTCCTAAACAGTGGTTATGGGGAGATATTATACCGGTTTACAAAAACAAGGGAGATAAAAAAGATCCGAAAAATTATAGGCCTATAACATCAATCAGCTGTTTTGGAAAACTTTTTACTTCTGTTTTGAACAATAGACTGAATAATTTTTCGGAGGAATATAGCTTAATTTGCGAAAATCAAGGTGGCTTCAGAAAAGGTTACTCAACCACTGACAATTTATTTATATTGTATTCCCTTATTGACATAATGAAACACAAAAAGAAGGAACTTTTCTGTGCCTTTATTGATTTTGCTAAGGCTTTTGATACTGTCTGGAGAAATGGTTTGTGGCAAAAAATTCTGCTAAATGATACTGACGGTAAAATGTATAATGTTATATATAACATGTATAGTGGAATTAAGTCTCGTATTTCATATAATGGAGAAAAAACTGACTATTTTCCATGCAATATAGGTGTTAGGCAAGGAGAAAATTTATCTCCATTTCTGTTCTCATTGTTTTTAAACGACTTGGAATCGTACTTTTGTTCAAACCAAATTAAGGGTTTAGATACAATATCAGATGAAATTGAATCACAAATGAATATCTTCTTTAAATTATATATTTTACTTTATGCGGACGATACCGTCCTATTTTCCGAAACTAAAGAAGATCTTCAGTTGCAGCTAAACGTATACCTGATTATTGTGATATGTGGAAATTAAAAGTAAATGAAAATAAAACTAATATAGTTATCTTCGGAAATGGTAGGATGCCCAGCAACTTTGAGTTTAAGTATAAAGGAACTATTTTAGAAATTGTAAAAGAGATTTTGTATTTAGGTATAAATTTTTCAAGAACTGGTAGTTTTGGTATTTCTAAGAAGCAACTTGCAAATAAAGCATACAAAGCTATGTACGAAATACTAAAAAAGGGGAGATTGCACAATCTGTCCATTAGCTGTCAATATGATCTTTTTGATAAAATAGTTAAACCGATTTTACTTTATGGATGTGAGATTTGGGGTTTTAGTAACATTGACATCATAGAGAGGGTTCATTTAAAATTCTGCAAGCTATTGTTGAATTTAAAGAAAACCACACCAAATTTTATGATATATGGTGAATCAGGGACATATCCTATGTCAGTTTATATACATCAACGTATGGTGAACTTTTGGACAAATATTGTTAATAGTAAAAGTAATAAATTAACACATGTATTATATAGTTACATGTATAATAAAGTTATAATAATGAATGGATACTGTATATTAAAAAGATTTTAAAAAACTGTGGATTTTCAAATATTTGGGAACAATAAGGTAACTTTGATATAAGATGGATGCAATTAAGTATAAAACAGAGACTATTTGATCAATTTCAACAAACATGGAAATCCGATTTAGAAATTTCTTCAAAAGGCTTATGTTATAAAGAAAATCTAGAATTTGAACATTATTTAGATTTATTATGTCATAAAGATAGAATTTTACTCTGTAGATTTAGGACTGGAAATCATAGGCTACCAGCAGAAACTGGAAGATGGCAAAGATTAGATAGAAACGAAAGGTTATGTCAAAATTGTAATAGCAATGAATTGGGTGATGAATTCCACTTTATTCTAAATTGTAGGGGATTTTTGAGAGAAAGAAAAAGGTTTCTATTGGAAAAATGTAAATGTTTTGAAATTCAGAAAACTTTTTCAATCAAAAAATATACAGGTTTTAAAAAAATTAAGTAAGCTCATAAAACATATAAATACAGAGGTGCGTTCTCCTGGTTAAGTTCTGATTTGTTTGTTTATCGTTGTATATCTATATATCTTGTCATGTGCAATGTATTATATGTATGTTATAATATGTATTGTCTTTCTTTGTACCATGAAAATTGGTGTTAAAAGAAATAAAGAATCTAAATCTACATGTATATTCTCCAATACATTTAATTACATCTCAACATTCTAAAATATGAACCCCCCCCCCAAAAAAAAAATAAATAAATAAGAGAAGCTTCTCTACAGAAATCAATCTATTATTAAAAATTGAGAGACAGTTAAACATTTATCAAAAACAATCATATGGTCCATAAGTGAAGAAAGGGTGGTAAGGGGAGGACTGAGGATCCAGCAATTTAATGGAAAATATATATATATATTCCAATGCAATTCAAAAAGTTGGGGTGCTACCATCGGAACCATCTGATCAAACTGTCCAAGGGGCAAACAATTTTCGGGAAGCCGGGATTACCAATTTTTACCCAGTCGAAATTCGTGAATTTATAAAGGCCGTTAAATCGGGTTGAAAATGTCATCAGGATACGGAAAGGGTGGGGGAAAGGGCATGTTTTAAAAAAAAAGAATGAATAAAAACAACTTCATCAAAATTCATCAAACTTGAATCAGAATTGAAAAAACAATGAGGGGTTCATTCAGTTACATACGTTTTACCTTTGAATTAGCCACTTTTAGCCTTTATGTATGCTCTATATACATTTCAGTTATGGTGTACTTGTTCTTGAGAGAATCTCTCATATGGATACGCCATCACACTTTCATATTTTGGCCTTTTTATTTTTTGTAATCTAAAATTGTAATTCTGACCACCTGTTTATTGTGCCCACATCTCATGATTTTATTTTGCCAAGTTTTCTTACAATTGGCTCGATGAGTGCCCTGTGGTTGTTTAAATGTTGTGATCGTCTTCTGTCGTCTTTTTGTCGGGCAGTGGATGACAGCGATTGTAAGAACACTTCGCCTGTTAAGTTTATGTTTGTTGACGATCCCGCATCCATGGATCATTAGGTTAAAAAGCATGGATGTAGTGTTGCTCGACAATTAGCAATGAATTCCGCTCAAACCGGTGCTAGGGGCCGTCTTGAATTTGCTATGAGGTATGAGTAAAGCTCATTGTTGAAGGCCTCATGGTGACTTCAAGATGAAGAACAACAATAAAGGCGTTGTTCCATTGCTTATTATAACCATGTATTTGTAGAGACTTTGTCTCATTTGCATTTACTCCATATCCCTTCATTGTTAATTTTAAATGTAAAAAAGGGAAAAAACTTTACCAGGATTTTTTTTCATAAATTATAAACGTTATTTCGGGATTTTAACAGCGGGGAAAGGGATGAGACCCCCTCTCTTCCCCTTCGATTTACGGATGATATCATCTGTAATAAGAAAAAAATAAGGTAATCAGTTATGGGTCATAGATAAATATACATATTAGGTTAACATTCGCAGCGGTCAATCTAATATCTTGACCTAATACCTTCAACATGGCTTGTTCCGTTATCTGTATAATCCAAGCGCCATCTGTCTTTTCTGACAAAATTTCTTTCCTGACAAACTGTCTTTTATTTTACACATCGTCTTTTGTAGGACGTTTTTGTCTTTTTGATTACACTATTTTGTTCTTTTGTTACAAACTTGTCTTTTATTTTTACAGTTTTAATTCTTTAAATGTAACAGTTTTATCTTATTAGAAGTTTTGCCTTTTTAGTTTTTGACTTTTTATTTTGCCCGTTTGGCCGCCCATACCGGAAGACCTAAAGTTCAAGGTCATTTTTTTACAAAATTTGCCTACAAAAAATATACATCAGAAATTGGAAGATTTATATCTTAAAATTCAGTATTTATTGTTTAAGTTCTTGAAAGTAACAATATATATATTATCACTAAGCTATCTTATACTTAATATGTTTCTTTTATATTTTAATATTAGGTTATACTGATCTATACTGTTAATCAGTTGTTGTTTTTACTCTCACATTGTAACATGTACATAGTAGTTTAGTAAAGCATAGAAATGTATATATAGACTAAGTGTTTACCCTATACAACAAGAAGTGAAAATTACGACATGGCGGCAGCGGTGCTGAAAGACGTTTAACCTGTTTAATAATAAATATGAGAACACAATTAGGTCCCTTTGATAGTCGTCTACGAATATCCCGGGGGGGGGGGGCAGCTTCCAATATTTTGGTATACGGGGATGTGTAAAAATTCCGGCATGTTTTTGCACGAAATATATAAATTTGGGTGTGTTTTAAACAAATTGTATATAAATTTGCATGTAGAAATAATAATTTATATAAATTGGGGTAAACAATAAGCAAAACATGGCAATTAATTATGAAACAACATAATTCCTGGTCATTACTTTCTTTAAATGTTCAATATTTCATGTACTTTTTGCGTTTTTGTTGATTTTTTTAAAATTATCATGTTAAAATCAATGATAAATGAATAGATTAATGTCCTAAATTTAGTGTTGTCATATAAATTTGGGGTATGTTTAAGTACATAAGTATACAAATTCGGGGCATATTTCCGAGATTAAAGTGGCACATCCCTAGCAGAAAAAAACCAAGTGACCCCCCAACCTCCCGGGACGAATAAAATTCCTAAGAAAATAGTATATTTATCTTAATTCTGTTTTCGCTGCTTTGTACTACATATTTTGTATGTTTTACGGGTTCAAATGAAAGAGCATGACATAATAGGAAATTTAATATTATGTATTGAATCTTAAATCAATGTGCAATTAGTGATTTGGTCAAGTGCAAAAAGGTGAAATTTGCTATAATCGGAACTCATCTATTTTTACCAATGAGGGTTCCCTTAGTTCTGGGAAATTTAAAAGAAATTGAAACAATGAAAGTTCCTAGTTTTTGTATATCTTTTTTACACTAAGGATGTACTGTAAGTATGTCAAATGTCTTGAGGAGGATTGCGCAGGTGATTTTTTTTAATTGGTCTTTACATTGGTTTATTTTTACAAAGACAAACAGGGGAAAATAATTGTGTTCTCGTTCCATTTGAAATTGGGATTTATCGACATTGTCAGATATAGAAATGGCTACATTTCATGTTAGTGCACCAGACAAGTTCGATTTCGCTAAACTAGAAGCATGGCCAAAATAGATACAACGTTTTGAGCGATTTCGTTTAGCTTCAGGACTAAAAGAAAAAAACTGGAGAATTACAGGTAAACAGCCTTATTTATCAGTGGGCCCGCAAGCCGACGACATCTTCGCATCATTTGACTTGACAGCGGAAAATAAGAAAAAGTAAGCCATGAAAAAGAAAGTTTTGACAATCATTTCATCGTAAGGAGAAATGTTATTTTTGAAAAAGCGCATTTCAACAAACGAAATACAAAGGAAGTGTTGAAAGCATTGTAACATCAATGTACACTCTCACGGAACACTGTGGATAATGAATGATACGAGACCGTATAGTTGTGGGAATAAAAGAATCCAATCTATCCCTTCAGATGCAGTTAGATCCTGACGTAGCATTGAAAAAAGCAATTGATATGGCCCGTCAGTCAGAAACCGTGAAAAAACAGCAAGCTATAATGCGGGGTGATAGTTCGAGTTCAAAGGTAGACAGTTCGAAGAAATTCCAAAAGCGAAAATTTGTGAAGAAGCAGACGCCAACATTTCAAAAACAGAACGGGTGTCAAAGATGTGGAAATAAACAATTCCATCCCCGTGAAAAGTGTCTAGCTAAAGCAGCCAAGTGTTACAAATGTTCCAACATCGAACATTTTGCGAAAGTATGCAAGACCGGGGGGAACGTTAGGTCAGTTACCGCAAATTCCGAAGGTAAAGGATTCTTAGGAGCAGTAGAGACAAAATGTGAACGTCCATGGATGGTGAAGTTATTCAAAATAAAGAACTTAACTTTAAAGTTGACACAGCAGCTGATGTGACCGTGATTTCAGAAAGTAATGTCAGAGGAATAAACAACTGTCAAATTTCTAAAACAGACAAAAAATTTAGCGGACCAGAGAACACTAACTTGCATATGTTAGGGAAATTTCAGTGCATGCTTGTATCAAAAGACGAATTTAGTGTTCAGGATATATATGTTGTTAAGGGATTAAACAAACCATTATTAGGTAGGCCAGCTATTCAGGCTTTACGTATAATTAGTCATGTAAATGTCTCGTCTGTCAACGCAGCAATCAAATCTGAAAACAACTATCGCCAAAAATGTCTTATGTAATTAAAGGTCTTGGTCAAACGAAACTGACATACTCTATAGCGCTAGCACCTAACGCGAAGCCGTATTCTTTGGCAACAACACACAGGGTACCGTTACCTTTAATGGACAAAGTAGAGTTAGCGAGAATGGAAACGTTAGGGTTTATATCGAGAGTCGATGAACCAACCGAGTGGTGTTCGGGTATGGTCGTGGTACCAAAAGCAGACGGCAAAGTCCGCATATGTATAGATTTTACAATATTGAATGAGTCCGTCAAACGTGAGAATTAACCGCTATCGGCAGTGGAAGTGTCACTAGCCAAACTTGCAAATGCAAGAGTATTAAAAAAGTTCGTTTTGGCAAACTAATTTTGCAGTAGAGTCCCGTCCACTCACAACGTTTATCGCACCCTTCGGTAGATACTGTTGCAACGGATTACCATTCGGAATAAATTCGGCGAGTGAATTTTTCCAAAAGCGCATATCCGAGACGCTCGAGGGATATCCTGGTGTATTGTGCCCTATGGACGACATACTACTATTTGGTTCTTCATAAGAACACGATGAGCGACATGAGAACGTTTTAGCTGCCGTTGCAGAGGCAGGGCTTACACTGAACGAGAAGTGTGTATTTTCAAAGCCGTAAGTGAAATTTTTGGGTCAGATAATCGACAAATCGGGTTGTAGAATAGACCCAGACAAGGTTAAGGCCATAGCTGAAATGGATAGACCGACCGACATATAAGGAATTAGACTTTCTTTGGTATGGTTATTCAACTGAATAAGTTTTCGCCGAAGATAACTGAGCTAACTTAGCCGCTTCGTGAGCTATGAAAGTCTCAAAATGCGTGGTATTGGGATATCCAAAAAGAAAAAGCCTTCAATGAAATTAAAAAGAACAAGTGATAACTGTGTTCGCAAGCGAAACACAAAAGTCTCCCAAACGAACTCCCGTATCGGACTTCAAGGCATTACGAGACTCCTTCAAGAAAAAAAAATTGGGCAGGGATTCCCCTTATAACCTTTGTAATCCATATCTCAAACCTCCTTTTTTAATCAGAAAACCGGATTTTCCAAAAAAAAAAAATATGTTTCTGGTTTTGTTCCCATGGCAACAAAGTGCTCTTTTGTCCATTACATCCAATTTCAGACCCTTTCCAAAAAAAAAAATGGGCAGGGGTTCCCCTTATAAGCTATGTAATATATATTTCTCAAAATTTTTATTTTTTATCAGAAAACTCAATTTTTCAACAAAAAAATTATGCTTCTGGTTTTCCTTCCATGTCAACCAAGTGCTCTTTTGTTCATTGCAACCAATTTCAGATCCTTTCCAAAAAAAATTTGAGCAGGGGTTCCCCTTGTAAGCTATGTAATATATATTTCTCAAAATTCCTTTTTTTATCAGAAAACTCAATTTTCAACAAAAAAATATGTTTCTGGTTTTGCTTCCATGGCAACAAAGTGCTCTCTTGTCCATTGCAGCCAATTTCAGACCCTTTCCAAAAAAAATCGGGCAGGGGTTCCCCTTATAAGCTATGTAATATATATTTCTCAAAACTCCTTATTTTTTATCAGAAAACTCAATTTTTTAACAAAAAATATGTTTCTGATTTTCTCTTCATGGCAACAATGTGCTCTTTTGTCCATTGCAACCAATTTCAGACCCTTTCCAAAAAAAAATTTGGGCAGGGGTTCCCCTTATAATCTAAGTAATACATATTGCTGTAATTAAAATACTTTTATCAACAGAAACTACTATTTTCCCAAAATTTCCATTTTTTGGTATGGTTTCCATGGCAACGGTAGATATTTTTAAATTTCCAATGCTGTGGGACCCTTCCTTACATGACCCTCAACTTTCCCATGAAGTTTCATGGAGCTAGTGTTTCTAATTTTTGAGAAACAGTGAAAAATATGATGAAAATCATTCAAAATTTCATTTTCCCATAGGGTTACTATAGGATTACCCCACCCCTTTTAATACCCGAAAAAGTACCCTTAATGGACCCCCTTCAAATAATTTCTGATGATTGCACATCTAGATACATATGGCTAATATGCTACCAAGTTTGAAACCTCTAGGTCCAATGGTCTCTGAGATCTGCTTCGGACAACTTTATCCGGACGAGAATAAAGAAAGATGGAAGAATAATAATAACTATGTTTGGATACAAACATAAAAGTCTCCCAAACCTCCCATGGTCACAGGACATGGCTTTTTATTTGAGTTCCGCACAATCTTGACAACTCATCTATGAGTTTTCATCCAATTCAGAGGACTTTTAATTTTCCCGCCTTTTTTCCATTTCCATAGCAACGGCGGCCATTTTGAAATTTTTTTGTCCAAATATGTGTTCTTCTATTTGTATACATCCTTCCTGTGAAATTTCGTTCAATTTGGGGCATTTTCAATTTTCCCGCCTTTTTTCCCGTTTCCATGGCAACGGCGGCCATTTTGAATTTTTTTTGGCTCATAAATGTGTTCTACTATTTGAATACATCCTTCCTGTGAAGTTTCATTCAATTTGGAGCACTTTTAATTTTCCCGCCTTTTTTCCGTTTCCATGGCAACGGCGGCCATTTTGAAAATTTCAAGACCCAAGTGCATGGGTATCTATCATCCTGTGAAGTTTCATTAAGATCAGTCTTATATTCTTTGAGAAAACGCGCGGAAACTTTCATTGGCGAAGAAGAAGAAAAATAATAATAATAATAACTAGTGTTCCTATGTTTGGATACAAACATAAAAGTCTCCCAAACCTCCCATGGACACAGGA
>MJUU01003343.1:0-34163 GCA_002080025.1 Modiolus philippinarum | reverse complement strand
AATAATAATAATAATAATAATAATAAGAAACAGAGCAAAAACAATATGTCTCCACAAACTTCGTTTGGGAGCCATAATAAGAAACAGAGCAAAAACAATATGTCTCCACAAACTTCGTTTGGGAGCCATAATAATAAGAAACGGTAGTAAAACAATAAGTCTCCCCAAATAATAATAAGAAACGGGAGTAAAACAATAAGTCTCCCCAAACTCCGTTTGGGAGACTTAATAAGAAACGCAACAAAAACAATAAGTCTCCCAAACTTCGTTTGGGAGACTTAATTAGCGTCGTCTGGACTGAGGGTTATAACAAAATTACCGAGGAGAATTGTCAAGAGCCGATATCAAATAGGTAAACAGGCAAAGCAAGTGCAAAAACAGTGGAGAACTGTCAAACGCAATGGTCCTGTCTAGGTTAAGGCATTTCAAAAGAAATGGTGGGTTTAACCGGTGTTATGGCTCGCCAAACATCCCGTTCAATTGAAGTAGTGTCTAGTAGCAACTCAAAATTATATTGCCATTGAAAGATCGTAGACAGTGAACAATAATGTTCATAGCAGTACCAAGTAAAAAAAATGAATCGTTGATCACAGTTCGGAACAAAACTGCAACTTTTAAAACATTTGTTAAATGATAGTTTGATATGGAATTATTGAAGCCTCGATTAATAGGGCGGTCATAGAGATTACTATGTCTAATTAGTAAGTCTGTTTAATGTATGCTACCTTTCGCGTAACGAATTAAATATGAAACATATGAAACATACATCCCATAAGCAGGAAAAGTTGGAATATTGCTGACCATGTTAGTGAATTTTTGAAATTAAGGTTATCCCTTTTGTCGTAAAGTTTAGTTCTAAGATGACCATTTTCGTCAAATTAGAGATGAAAGCCCACAAAAGATAAAGATCTACCAGTTTCTGTTGTTTCCTTTTTCTCTAATTCTGGAGGATATGTTGAGGGGACTCATTTAGCAAAAGATCCGTTATAAATTGAAAGAAGGTCGTCAATGTATCTATAAGTGAGATTGAAGGATCTAGCAAGCTTACACGAGTCCCTGAAGAAATTCAGTCTCGTAAGAGTATAAAACCAAATCTGCGAGAACAGGAACACAATTCGTGCCCATGGGTAAACACAAACATTCTGTTGATAAATAGTACCTCAAAATGTGACAAATAAATTATCAATAAGAATATCAAGCATACTGCATACCTGTTTTTCATCGATGCATACAAATTGGTTTTTGAGAAAAAAAAATGTTGATTTATGTAATACTAAGTAGTTATCACACAAGGACGCGGTGTGTCTGTATAAGATCATCTGGACGGCCGGAGGCCGGAGGGGTGAGCTCATATAGACACACCAAGTCCGAGTGTGATAACTAATTTACATCCCAGCTACCATATTAAATGAAGGAAAAGCGATATACATTCTTAACAATTATTTCTATGCTTTGAATATCATGAAATAAATATTCCATACTATTATAATATTATACATCCTTATAGTGCCCCACAACGATTCTTTATATATGATTTTTAACATGGTTTCTCTAATGAGGTCGTGGTGTAATAGGTAAGGCAGAAGTCTAGTAAAGGAAACGACCCTGGTTCGAATCCTACTATGGACTATATTAGTTTACACGGTTCAAAATATTGATTCTAAACTGTAAAATTTTACCAAGTCAAAAGATCAGTTCTCAAAATCTGGCCTTGATAAACACAAAATAAAAAGTAAAAAAATCCTTTGTTCTAACTGGGGCAAGATTGCTGGGGTGATCCGACTCAGATCACCCCTGCTGGAACAAAAGAGCTGGGATGTAAAACCCAATACAACATTTTTTTAGTAGCCAAAGGCGTTTTCAATTCGTGATTTTAGTTTATTTCGAGGAAGCGTGGTAAAAAGTGTGAAAAATTGAATGTTTTGAGAGAGAAATTGAAAGGTCTTAACACAAAAAATGCAAATGTTAACTTGCGAAACTACAATAGCTCAACATTTAATATATACCCGATGTTAAAGTTTTGCAAAACGGCGATAACGATACAGGTGGTATTGTGATGAAATGATGGTGATGATTATCATCATATTTATCAAACTGGCCATGAAGACAAAAGCAAGCTTATGGCTCTACGAGACATAACTATTTCCCGATGCGAAGCCCCAGTTGGAACAATAAATATTGGTCGGGAAATAGTACCATAAACTTGCTATTGTTTGAATTGATAGTAAATTAGTGTTTTGTACCAAAATCGAAAATCAAAGCGTCATTGTGACATCTATGGTCCATAGTTTCAAAGGAAATAGACCGGTGAGAGACTATTTGCCCGGCGACGTCACAATTACGTCTTTTATTGAAAAGGCTTTTTCAACTTATCTCATTTTTTGTAAAGCTTTTATTATCTGTTCGCAACTTCATTATCTTTTTATTCGTAAATTATCCCGGAATGAAATACAGGACATTTAATTTTGCTCGGCATTACACAAAATCGACCTAACGATCTTAGGTCCAACAAAATGTCTTGTATTCTAATGTGCATGAGATTTGAATGTATAAAATTCAACAAGGTGTTAATAATTTTAGAAGTACCTGTAAACATCCATTTGTCTTTTCACATTTATCCAACGCTATAAACACAGTCATCATATTCGGTCGAATGAATTCATTTATATACCAGTATCTACGGGAAAAATATAATTAAAAAATCAAGATTCACTGAAGTAATACAGATAAATTTGATGTTTATGTTATACGAACGCTGTTGTCTCAATACAATACTTTTGTACAACCATATGAGTATAATTTATTTTATCCACAGAATAAATAAGAAGCCGATGAAAAATGTCGCAATGGTGATGTGACTTTAGATGCTACAGGTTAATTTTAACGTAAGCGTTTTAATTCAAACTTCAAGTTAAATATTGAATTCGCCCGGCACCTGAACCGGTTTTTAGGAGCTTCAGCTACATACGGGAATGATACTGAACCATAGCTAAATTGTGTGGAAAAAGCAACGCCCCTTGCAGTATAACAGTATAAAGACTCCTAAAGTGTCGTTCAAGAGCAGACTTACTTCTGTCTTATAGCGGGCTAAATTTCCTGCCCTACCTATTTCTCTCGTTTTCCATTGGCAATCAAAACTCGTGCCCAAGTTATCCCTTCCACCTTTATTGCTTTCTTCCTTTATTATTCGAATTGATATCCTGATATACCTAAAATATTGCTCACTGGACGTAAAACTAACTAATCAATCAATCAAAATTGAATACGTAAGTCTTTCCTTCCACACAATTCAATTATGTTTTTTATTTCTTTTCTTGTGTGACCGAGCCGTTGTAGTTAGAGTCGCAATATTAGAAACAAGGGTAAAATGCAAATAGACAAAAGGTGGTGCAAGGTCCTTTAAAAACTAACAAAATTTTAGTCGAGCCATTGGAATGAACTGAAAGACAATATAAGATCATTTTAGTACAGTTTGGTTTATACACTTGCTTTGATGGTTTCAAAGGAGACGGGAAAATATGTTAAATGTTTTTGTTGGATCAGAATGAAATAAGGTCCCTCTTTAAAAACCTTCCATGCTGTTGAGTTTTTTTTTTATTTGCTCAAAATGTTAAAGAATAAATATGCTTTTCTATTGGGCCTAGTGTTAAACTTTGATCGGAATTACTTTATCATTATTTGAGCAATTAAACCAAATGTATCTTCATTTTTTTCTTACCCGTAATCTTGGTGCCAGAGATGAGCTCCACCACTAAATGGTTCCTTTGTCACTATTTTCCCGTGATAATGGTACACTTCTTCTCCTAACAACTAGCAATAAAACTTTTTTAATGGTGTATGGGTTGTGTTGAATTTTTATTTAAGCTTTATTCTACATTAATTGCACTTTGTCTTCAACCATGTGTGCTGTCTTTCCAATGTATGATTAAAAAGAAATGTTGCAAATCTATGAAAATTGTAAGTTCTGATTTTCAGGCCCGTTTTTATATGTTCTGCAAAAGGTTATGAAGAGTGCCATTTTGCTAACTTTTTTCCAAGAGCAGATAAAATTAAATACTTATAAAAACGAAAGGGATCAGATAGATATCAAATAACCTAAAGGACTTATGGAAATGCCGAAGTGTTCTAGGCATAATCTGATAATCATCTTTGTCCGTTCTTAGACATCAATTTTGATATAACGAATGGTAAATTAGATACTAAAATTTATGATAAAAGGGATGATTTTTCTTTTCCCATAGTGATTATCCATTTCTGGATGGCGATGTTCCATTAGCGCCATCATATGGTGTTTACATATCTCAACTTGTTCGATTTGCTCGAGTATGTAATAACGTTTGCGATTTTAATGAACGGAATCTTTTCATAACTGAAAAACTATTACATCAGGGTTTTGGTTATCACAAACTAGTTAAAACCTTTACTAAATTTTATCATCGATATAAAGACTTAGTTCGTAAATACAATGCAACCTGTAAACATCTAATCAAGGCTGGTATTTCACATCCCTTATTTTACGGTAATGTTTTACACAAGAGTAAAAATACTTAAACTCGCCTAACAAACTTATAAAACTAATTCATAAGGGTTATAATTACGGTATTGTCGTCAAGTCATTACGTATGGCCTTCTTTGGTATTAACATTGATTTTTTGATAGGGTCTTTGCAATTTAACTAAACACATTCTAAATTTCTAAAATCTGTATTGCATGGACACGGGTTGTGTATTCCGGTATATACATGAAATCATTATGCTAAACTCCTCACAGGAAGGGATCTTGGTGGAAACTGTATACTGAGGGTACATAACTTACTTTGTCAGTTGGTGATGGGTCTGGAGCTGGCATGTCAGTTAACTGTTAGTAGTCTCTTGTGATTTCATGTTTTTGTCCGTATATTTATTTCTTTCAGTTTCATTTTTCACAATTGACTCAGTCCTGTTGCCAACTGAATTTTACTGTTGTTACGATTGTTTTTTGATTTATCACATTGGCTGTAGGGGGAAGGTTTGGATCCAATAAAACTAGTTTAACCCCGCCGCAGCAGGTTTCCGCCTGTCCCAAGTCAGGAATTTATTAAGCCTTTGTGTGTCTTTTCCTTTTTCTAGTTAGTTTACTTTATGTCTTTAGGAGTCTAGGATGATGTTTATTTCGCTGGACTTGATTGCTCTTTGTTCAGGGGCCGACTCCGACCTGCCGTTGGGTGTGGGTTTTCTCACCGTTCATTGAAGATCTTATGGTGGCTTTGAGTTGTTATTACTCCCCTTTGGGTCGTTGTCTCTTTGACACATTCCCCGTTTCCCTTCTTTTTTCTATAATGTTCATATGATGTTTTATGTAAATAATTGTTATTTTATAGTCTCTCATAACTCTTTTAAGAGTGGCTCTTGTGTGTTTTAACGAGTGTTTTAAATTGCTTTGTATTTTATATGTAATGTAAATCAAGAGGTGAGACTTTAATAAAGTATTTGTCTTGTCTAAGGCAGACTACATTGTTTACTTAACAATTATAAACTGTTGTAGTTCACATTTTTGCTTTATTCTGTGTGCCCCTGAATGCAGTAGTAGAAATGATGAATGACTGTAAGCAATTTACACGAAGGCTTCAATCGTCAAACGGTATACATCATAACGGGAATAAAGTAATGGTTTGTATGATGAAAAAACAATTTTCAAATTCCTTTGCTTTATGTCACCGGTAGGCGCAGTACTCCAAGAAATGTTAACGTATTAAAATTATTATCTCACCATTTTTGCTATTGTCGATCTAATATTCTATTTTAGAAACTGACCGTCAATTCTATCATCTACACACCTGGGACGTTTTATCTGGTTCCTAATATGATTACAATTAATAGAACATAAAATCGATTATTTGCATTAGAATCGCAATAACGGTATTTATTGAAACGATGTCTTGAAAGAAAACAATATACCTTTTCACATGTGCCAGCTACCTTTTCAGATCTGCTTACCATACCAGTTACATCATTTCCTGGGTGGCCCCACATAGTTAGTTTCGCTTTTTGGCCTTTACCATCAGGAACCTCAAACGACAATAATTTTAAAATAGATATACTGTAACTAATTTTCAAACTGGTCATCATATAAAGTATATAACCTGTGTGGGCTGAAGGTCTGCATTAGTTATATTTTGAGGGACAAAGATAAATTATTACATTTCAAATGTTTTGCACTTTTATTTGGCCACCAACTAAGTTTCCAAGGATTCCCACTTAAGCATTTCAACCATCTATCGGTTTCAAATCACAAATTTTCTTATATCCACACTTCGACCTGCATCCTTAATTTTTTGTTTGTTTATTGTTTGTTTTTTTTTGGAGGGGGTGAGTGGTGGGGGCAAGAAATAGAAGTATTACTATTTCATTCTTTAGTTCTGTTTAATAAACTTCGATCTGAATGATACAATAGTTGATTATGAAATGATAGCATGACATGATTCCAGTTTTAGCCAATCTCGACCACCTCACCTGTGACAGTAGTGAAATGTTGCGTTATGATTTTTCCACTCTTTATACAACCCTTCCACCTAATTTGATTAAATACAAATTCGGAAAACTTATTAAATGGTCTTTAAAATTTTCTTGTCTGCAGTTCATTTGTTCTAACAAAACAGGGATTATTCTCTAATATTACCTACAATAATTATTGTTCCTGGACATATGATGATATGATTGATGCACTCAATCTTTTTGCTGGACAACATTTTGTTCGTTTTGGCAACACTATTTATCAACAGGTTATAGGTATTCCCCTGGGTTCAAATTACACCTTTCATTGCAGATCTTTTTCTGTTCTGTTATGAACGAGTCTTCATGAAAAAAATTCAAAGCGGAACCATACAAAACAGTGATAAACTTATTTCTATTTCCAATGATAACAGTGGATTTATTGACGATATCATTACTATTGACAATCCCCAGTTTTTTAGACTATGTAGACATTATTTACCAACAAGATCTGAAATTAAATAAATTAAATAAAGCTTACAATGACTCAAAATGCTGCCCTTTTCTGGATCTAACAATCATTATTGACTCTGGTAAAATAAAATTAAAATTTATGATAAACGGGATGATTTTGATTTCACTATTAGTAATTTCCCTTTTCTTGACGGTGACATTACTATAGCTCCATCCTATGGGGCATATTTCTCAACTAGTAAAATTCGCACGCGTTTGTTTTAAATGAACGTAACATTACTATCACAAACTTTTGCAACGGGTTACAGATTTTATAAGTCGTTGAATACATTTAAGAAGTTTTATAATAGGTATGAACATTTGATATCTGAATATTACGGAAGCGTATAGTGGACTCGCCTACCTTATTACGGAAGCGTATAACTGCCTCATGTTTGTAAATAAGACGCCTTATTTACACAAACATAAGACGAGTTGTTGCCTTATAAGGCGATAGTGCGAGAAAAATAAGGCGAAAAATTGAATTTAATACAATTAGTCGATTAAAATATATCGATTTAATGTATAACTCACATAATAATTTCGAGAAAATTTATAGATCGACTTATTTTTAATTGATTTACTACTTAACTCGTCTTCAAGATTTCGAGAAAATTACAAGCAAAGTTAAATGTTTCGAGTTATTTATTTAATCGTTTTGCCTTTTTAGACTTAATTTGTTTCTCGATATATATAAGGCGTATTCTTGTCATTTGTGATTCATCAAAAGGGGGTATTGTTAAGGGATACATTTTAGATGTTCCGCAATGCGGTAAGTAACAATGATGGGCAAAAGAAAGCTTGTTTGTTCATGATTAAATATTATGCTTTATAGTATGACTTCCATCCTGGTTATATTCAAATAATAGAGTTCAGATAATTTAATAAATAATATGCATCATATGTATTGACTACAATAACTCTACGTTCTCGCTAAACAAAAGTAGAAAGATATTCTTGGAAAATTGCACGGTTTAGAGAAATTCATATGGTGCTTAACAAGTGACATGAAAGAGACAACAATCTTAGATGACATATTGCAGGCATCATGGTGGATTTTTAACTTCGGGTATTAAGCATATTTTAAAATTCTCTCTGTCACTTGGATTGATTCCTAAAGATGATTGATGTATGGAATCAAAATGTTGGTAGTATAAACGGACATTAAATAAAGTTATCAGTATCAAAACGTTAACAGTATAAATGAACATTTAATAAAGTCTTCAAAAATCAGTCCATAGGATATATACTATTTGTTAACATTCTGAACGACTTGAACTCCGCCAGGTGTATATAATCTTCTGATCCCAAAGCCCAGATAAAGAAGGAGGGAAGACATACACTACAGGTTCACATGAGCCTATATCTATCACCTGGCCTAAAATTGCCAAGCTTCAACTGGCGATCTTATTTTATCAAACACAAGGTCCAATTTTAAACTATGGTCCCTGCTGGCAGCCATCTTCGATAAGTACGGATCCAGGCGACACAATTTTCAAAATTTTCAAAAAGAACTATCCAATAACTATTGTGGCTAAGTTCAATTCTATTAATTAGCCAAGTAAATTTGGAGCATTTTTAAACCCCCCAAAAGGTCCAATGTTGAAATATGATCCCCTCTGACGGCCATTTTGGATGAGATACGGACATGAGAAACACACTTTATAAAAAAGTCCAACCATGGATTATTTTAAATTAATTTGATCCCAATTGATCCTTTGGTTTCTAGGGAGAAAACCTCTGAATGTTCTCCCATAGGGACCAATGTCCAACTATGTTCCGCACTGGCGGCAATCGTGGATGGAATACGGACCCAAGAGACACAATTTTCAAAGGGTACCATCAAAGGACCAATGTCAGCAAGTTCAGTTTCAATAGCCCTCTCTATAAAGTGTGGTTATCTTTGCTTGGATTTGAACTCTTCCATCAACTAGAGGTACAAAAACTCGTCGCTTCCGGTTATCACACGTACGAAACAATGCACAATTTAAAATGCATTTTAATTCAAACAAAATCAGTGCATTGTTACAGTAATCAGTAACCTAGAAATCTAAATATGAACAATGTTATGAACTGTTTTCAGGATGAACAAAACTTGCCGTGTTGGGTTGATAACCGGAAACGAAGAACGGACCAAATGGTTTTTCGGAAAGGCCTATTGACCGGGTATCTTAATTTTCCCCAAAATTGTCTAATGTTAAACTATGGTCCCATTTGTCTGCAATCTTAGATGAGGTACCAACACGAAGGACATACTTTTTGAAGTGGTATACCCAAGGACTATTTTAGCAAAGTAAGTCCAAATGGGTTCTAAGGTTTCAGAGGAGCAGATCTTAATTTTTTCCATAGAATCCAATGCTAAACAACGGGTCCAGCCAAGGGCTATGTTTACCAAATTTACGTCGGACGACAGACGCAAAGTGATGAAAAGCCTCACACTTGAATTGCCAGGCGAACTAAAAAACAATGTATATGTTTTACAGAAAAGGTTGCCAGTCATTCGTTACTTTAAGTTTGCTGAACTTCCAATACACAATATTAGCTATCCGCTCGTACCATACCCCCATTCTGATGAATCATACATTCCTAATGAATTAAGTCGTTTTACCAAAACAATTCAACAAATTTCTCGAAATATTTAACTTGGCTTGTAATTTTCTCAACTTCTTGATGACGAGTTATGTAATAAATCGATAAAAATTAGGTCGATTTATAAATTTCTCGATTTTATTATTACGATTCATACAATAAATCGATATTTTTAAATCGATTAATTGTATTAAATTCAATTTCTCGCCTTATTTTTCTCGCATTGTCGCCTTATAAGGCATCAACTCGTCTTATATTTGTGTAAATAAGGCGTCTTATTAACAAACACGAGGCAGTTATAGGCTTCCGTACCTTATAACGCACTAATTTTCTTGAAATTACGTTAAATTAAAATAAAATTGTATTGACTTACTGCATGAAAAAAAATAGAAGAGTTTAGGATGTATTAAGTGTACACATTTTAAATTAATACGAGAAATGTCTTTATAAAGCAACAACTTGTCATTAATAACACGATTTGTCGCCATATAAAGAGACAAGGTTGTTTAATTTAACACGATTTATCACTTTATAAGGAGGTAAGGTTATTTTATTTAAGAAAATTAGTGCGTTATAAGGTATTCTTATAAGACAAGGCGAGTCCACTATACGCTTCCGTAAAATATGGCGTTATTGCAAACAGCTTATTACTATGGGCATTTTTAATCCTCGTTTTTACAGCAGAAATGTTGTTAAAAAATGTCAGAAACTGATTACAGATCCAGAATAGCTGGTGTGTAACTTACATTCTTTACGCACTAGGGGATATTGACAAGATACTCTGCTTGCATCTGTTAAATTACTGTAGCTTCGACAGTGAACTGAAAATTTTACACACATACTGGCCTCTCACTGATACTGCTGATGGCTTCTGAAATACATGATGATTCTTGACCAAACCCTTCGGGAAGTTTTGAGTTTTCTTCCGTAGTACAACAGTGTTTAACAGCAGACTAGGCTCCATTTAGATAGTCGGCAGTTTAGCGGCGAGCACCCATTGACTCATTTTTCAAAATTACTTATTGTCATTCTCTCTCCTTTCAAGATTGTGGTCATGGAGTTGGTAGTCTGTCTGTATTGGGTTATATATTCGTATGTTTATTCTTACTGTGGGGAAACGGGACAGATAAAGGGGGCGGTTATGTACCCATAAACCGATTTAACCCTAAAGCTGACTTTTGCTAGTGCTGGTACCAAATCCGGTAGTCCCGATTTCCTATCGTTGTGTACGTATTTCTTTTGTCTTATTTGTGGTTTTTGGTATAGTTAGTTCCCTGGTAGATTGTGGCATGTGACTGTAATTTTGAGCCATTGTAGATGTTTCCTGTTATCAACTGTTTTACATCAGAAACACGTTCTCCATGAAAACGTATTTAACAATTAAGCAAATAAATATGTAATGTTTAGGTGGCAAACATTTGATTATTATGGTGTGGGGGACAAAAAAGGAACATCTTATCCTGAATATTTTGTTTCATGCAATCTTTGAGCCTGCCATTTTTTTGTACTGGAAGCAACCCTGTCATTTTTTTCGGCCCAATCCAGATATTTTGCTTCATATATGTCACCCTGGTTTTTTTTCAGCTTCCTCCTGTCCCAATATTTTTTTCACCAAATTTCGGTTCCTGTTTTTTTTCAAATTCCTTCCTAGCCCCCCCCCTCCCCACCCACCTTTCCCACAACCCCTAAAATTTAACGCATGGTAGTTCCGAAACTGACTATAGTACCTTTGTATTTGTGAACATGTTCCAGTTTACCTGAACTTTGTTGTTCTGCATTATCTGTGAATTTTGTGGATCTTCAAATACTTTAAAAACCTTGTCAAGTTCTTCTTGGTCAAGTAAATTCCTAAAACATATGTGTTAAGACATTTTAAGGTTTGTTTTCAAACAAAAACACAACAAAAGCAGAGACAGGTCACGGACAGCACAAAATACATTAGAAACGATAGTAGGATCACATCACAGATCTTCGGAAATCAAAGTCAACCATTTTAGTAGAGTGCCCAATAGGCAATTTTTCCGATTTTTTGGTTAATGGAATAATACTCAATTGCATTAAACATTTTTGGAAAGAGTAGACAATGAAACATTGCAATAATAATGTCGTAGTTATTGGGTGTGCATGGTCACATTTTATTTCAAATGATGTCAAAGTCATTTTTGAAAAGTTTTATTCAAATAAAAGTTAGCTTCATTTCTCCAATAAAACTGCAACAGAATATTTCTTTTCAGTGTAAATTATATATCGCTAATTCGTGCGTTTTACTTTAATTGTGATTTCAAATAAGTTTCAAAGTTGGCATTTGTTTTAAAATACTGTCATGTTTGATAATTGCACCTCCTAAATAAAAGGAGCTGTAAAATTCTTATTATAATACAATTGTTTAAAACAAACCTTAAAATTAAGATTTAAGCCTGATCTCCTAAATACGGTGGTATATTTAGGACATACAAAATTTTATTTTTTATAATATTATGTCGAGCGCTCGACTTATTATCTCGAGCTTTCGACTTATTATGTCGAGCGCTCGACTTATTATTTCGAGCTCTCGACTTATTATCTCGAGCGCTCGACATAATATCATAAAAAAAAATGAAATTTTGTGTGTCCTAAATGTACCACTGTACCTAGATAAAATTCATTCAAAATATTTCATTTCTTTGTTATTAGTATTTATAAGGCAAATTTCCTCCCAAAACAACACTTGTAAGACCGTCGAAGCTGAAACATATCCCTATTAAACTATCTTAATTGATAGGGAAATGTCATTTTAATGCATCTTCAAACGAATACTGAAGCAAAAATGATGAAAGGGGGATTCCAAAAAATCAAAAAATCCAAAATCAGGGCAATTCATATCCAATACGAATTGAGACAGCATGACAAAAACAAAACAAATAAACAAAAATGAACAAGAACACGTACCACAAAAGTAAAGCACAAGCGGTGTGAACCCCTACAAAAACTGAGAAATTATCAGGTGCTCTGGAAGGGTAAGCATGATCTGTGAAATGTGAAAATAAATGCATATGCGTGGAAATTCAAAGAGCTAGCTACGTAAAATTGTTGATTTGAAACAGATGAAAATCGGAGAAAATAGAAGCAGCATATAAAATATACAGAACATTACTCCAATTATGGCTATCCATATCACATACCTAACAACAATGTAGCCATACTTCTCAAAGCTATCCATATCACCTACCTAACAACAATGTAGCCATACTTCTCAAAATCATCCTTTACTTCCTTTGTTACTTCAAATCTGTCATTCTCTCTGTCATATGGATATACTATAAATCAAACACTATAATATAACTTTTCCGCACTTTTAACTGTACTATACAATACTTTCTACATATATAACATTAAAAATGTAAGTGTAATGTTGCTTTGGTTTGTGGCTAAAATTTATTTAGAAAATTTAATCCCCTACGAAAAAATATCCAAAGCATTAACTTTGGATCATAGAAAACAATAAATGATTATGAAATGATCATAATATGTCATTTTGCTGTTGTTTCGAGATATTCGCTTTGGTACCAAGTAACATGAAGGATTTGAAGAACGAATGACATTTAATTGTAACAAGTTTGCAGGCTTTTTCTGGTCATTTGCAAGGTTGTGCAACGCTTACAAGATACAATACAATGCGGTGAAAGAACATTTGAAGTGTCTGGCTGCTTGCTGGAGACTTTGTTTCTATTTAAATTTAATGCGTATTTTGTCAATCCTAAATGTGTATATGTTTACAGGTCGTATTTTTTCATGTTATCAATGTCGATAAAAAAAAATGGTCTTGAATGTCTGATCAGAAGTAGTCACTGAGTCAATGTCAAGAATGTTGCAAACAAATTATTATCATTCCCTAGTCATAACAATATCAAAATATGAGCGAGGTTTTTCTTGCTATATGGTTTGTATGCTCATGAGAATGTCAATTACTTAGGAAAGCAACACAACTTCAAACATTTTTTTAGATAAGTATATATATATACAGCTGGATCTTACTAAAATCCAATTTGTACAATATTGTGCAAAATATATCCAGTCTGGTAATCATTAATAACTAACCTGCATTTAGTTCAAACTCATCTGCCATGTTTTTTTTTATTCTGTAGTCTATAAAATGGAAATAAGTTTCATAGCTATATTTGTGTTTAGTCTCAGAATTTATTCAGATGAATAACTTACAATCAACTTGGTCTATTTATATTTCTAGCACCAAACATAATTAATTGTTATAAAAGTGCACAAGAAAATTGCTTTATTTTTTGTTTGTTTGTTTTGTTGTATGTTTTGTTTGTTTTGTTTGTTTTTTATTTTTTTTTACGTTTAATGAATTAGAAACGATTTGTCGCATGTACAGTTCAAATTAATTAATAGATGACTTTAATGGTTTGTTGCTAGAAAGCATTGTTATGAGCTCTGCAGTCAATCTGCGGCAAAAAAAAAATCTTGTCCAAATTCTTATCCAGATTGAACAACTGAGTTTTCGAAGATGTCTAATAGCTTAAATGTCAACGTTAATTTCTGATGCAGTCCTACTTCATGGGTACTATTCGCCTCCCCACTTGGAGCTCCGAATTGTCTAGTGTTATTTGTGCATTTACTTTATATTATTGCAAAATAAATGAAAATGCAGCATTTTAGATGTAAATACTAATTTGACAAGTACTAGGATCAGAGGTTCATTTTGTTAATAATAAAACACAGAAACAAACATTATAATACGCAGAAGATTACACACTAGTCCAGGTTTTTTTATTTAAGGAGATGCCGTGGATGAAATCTAGTGCGAATCATTTTTTAATCAAATATTTGCAAAAAAAAAAAAAAAAAAAAAAAAAAAAAAAAAAAAAAAAATACCACTGAATACTGAGAGGGGCGTCAGATAATATCTTACCTTCTCGTTTGTCATATTTTATCCCGTATTTTATACACAGATAAACAACTGATAGTAAATTTCAAGGACAAGGTCAACTAATGTGCATTATGATGTGTATTGCATTACAATACCAGAAATTTCTAGTTTTACTTGTTGCTATGTAGGTTACATTTTAGCTCACCTGGGTTAAAAGGCGATGTAAACTATTGCCATCACTTGGCGTCAGTCGGTGTCCGTCCGTCCGTCTGCATTGTAAAAATCGTGTTTGGGCCCTGAACACCATTTGAAACATGTTTAGGAAAATGTTGAAATCTATACACATGATTCCTAAACATGTTCATTTACTTATGTTTAGACTCAGAGCATGTAATGTTTTACATGATGTTACAGTTTATATGCCTAGGGTTAGAAAATGTTGCAATTTACATGTTTAGAGTTAGAACATATAATACTTTCCCGCCAAAGATATCATTCTTGAGCGATATTTCTGGACATTCCATGAGCTTGCTAGACATTCTTGAGATAAATATGTCACTCTTTTCCAAAATATAAATAATAAATGTAATAAATTTATACGATGTATTCTATATCCTATGATATATATAAGTTTTCTGTCGACCAAGTTAACAAATAAAATAACTTACAACAAGTGGTCGTTTTGTTAAAATCTTGATGACTGGGAAAGTGTTGTATTAAATATTCATGTGTGAGGATAACAGAACATGTTTTTGGAAGAAATAAGGTTTTTGATTATTGTTGGTCTTCATCTTACAGTAATCATAGATGTATTAGCCATCTATGCAGTAATATATGTATTTAGTAATTACTATTTAATCCGGTCATTTTTCCCTTTTCGTAATGGCTTGTCAGATCAGATGTTTAAACATGTTTTCATATCATTTTGCGCATTCAATTTTATAGCAATTGTAAATATTTCAATGTTGTTTATTAGCATCGATCCACATTTCAAAACCCTCAGGTTAAACATTGGTCCTATGGGATAACACATTCAAAGATCTTCTCCTCTTAGACTACTTGGTTAATTTGAATCAAACTTAAATTCTAAATTAATAATAACTAATATAACGAAAATAAAACATTATAATTTTCATACAGAAATACTTTTTTCTAAAGGACAAGCTAGATTTTTATAAAATGTTGATATATCTTGTATATACTAAATATCTGATTATTTTGGGTGAAAATTCAACAACTCACTTTTTTTCAGACAGTATATATAAACTCGTGAGGGCAAAAGAGCAACCAATGATAAGTTGATTTTCACGTTTTTTTTTAAAATATTTTTTACACGGAAAAGGGTTAAGTCATTGTCCGTCATTGGTTTTCAGTTAGTGTAACTTAAACGTTTCCTGTTTTGCGAAAAGAAGTGGAGAAAAAAATATATATTAAAAACAAATGTTTTAGAAACATTTTGATTCTAGGCAACAATATTACTAGGTTTGTTATGATACTTTTGATGTTGGAATGTATGCACAAAATGAAATAATCTTACTCCTACAAAAAATCAGACGCCGCAAATTTTGCGAAAAAAATAAAATGATGTAGCACCAAGAATGAGTAATTTCTACATTATGTTTTGTCTATATATTTCGATTATCACATTATTATTTGCTGATTGATTATTTTACAGATCTGACATGCCATTAATAGTACTTGAGCACTAACAGCTGTTTGAAGGATTTGAGCATTTGACTGGTTTGATATGCTTAAGGGGACCAGTGAGGGCAATTTTGCAATTCTAGAAAAATCACATTCTTTTTCTCTGATCCACTGATTCTTGGCTAGTGTGTAATAATGAATGAAATTGCAATCACACCAAATCAAACTTTGTCATAGTTTGATATTCTCTATAAAACAATAAAATGAGTGAATACATGTAATTTAAGCAAACACGTTATTCTTCCTATTGCACTCAAGGCATCAATCTTTTTTAAGCCATACTTTTGACCTTTAAAATATTCAGATATTTTGCATATATTGTGGAATTTAGGTAAAGTCTCATTGTTCTAAAGAATAAACTGGACTAGTATGTTGTTTGTTTACATGTATTTTGGTTAATTACTTGAGATACTGTAAATGAACATGTGCACATGTAGCTATGGCAAATGAAGGTAGAGTAAACTCCTCATTCTTAAGAACATGTTTTTTCATGTTATAAACACTTATTGATATTGATATAACTGTTTAAGCTTAGAAATATAGGTACAGAGATTAGCAACAAATTGAATTTGTTAACATCAGTCACACATGTAAACTCACCCTCATGATGCAATGCTACATGTACATTCGGAACTCTGCTTAATTTCTACAACTTTACGAACAGGTGTACGATACAATTTTCTGATGGTGTTGCTATTTTTTATTAAGGTACATGGTCACTTAATAATTGTGTTAACATGCATGACATGATATAACATTGAATATTCATGACAATTTTTCAATATTAGATAAATACATGTAGAACTTTTTGTGGACTTTTTTGTTCAGTTTTAAGGATGAAAAGTCTGTTTTGTTTCCCTAACTATGTCTAAGTAAAGATTATAAGTGAAGGAACCAGTTTTTCTGCTAGCTAATAGGTTGTGATTTCTAAAGAAATTTCTATTAACATTACAAATTGTAATTTTTTCTGTATGTATGATTGATTCATTTGGAATTTTTATAGATTAAAAAAAGTATTTACATGTATTTTCACATGGGAATTGGACCGTTATTCTGACATAAAACATTGATGGAAAAAGCCCTTTAGATATTAAGATTGGAAATTTTCATTAGCTTATGATATAGTTAATACAAGTATAATTCTGCAATCAAAATGGTGCATTTAAAAGCCACTTAATCGGCTGAATATTTGACATGTCTGTAATTATGTTACATGTATGGGGTTAAAGACTAGTTAACATGATTAATGTTTCTTGTTTTAATGAAATAAAGTGCATATCAGCATGATCAGCATAATCAAAAATCAATAATTGCTAAAGACGAAAACTCGAAAATGAACTCTTCACATAAAAGAATCTGCACTTATGCAGTAGTCATAGAATGAAAAAGGATGTATTTATGTCTCGCCTGCGCTGAAAGTCGCTGAAAGCGAGACATAGGTTTTACTCTCCTGTGGCAGCAGCGTGGTAAACTTTCTTAAACCCTTAATAACTTTTAAAGTATATTACTTACATGCACCATCTTTTTGTCCACAGGTAGCTTATGGTGTAAGCTTTCCAGCATCTTATGTTTCATATGACCTTGACCTTGTCTTCATGGTTCAACGACTTCATGAAAGTTGCAATATAGTTTCACATTCAAGTTGATTTCTCTGGATTAGTAATACATACAGTACAGACAGAGACTTACCATGATAAATCACTGTGATTGACATATCACTCTGCTTAGTGCAATGTCTATATTTTATTTCCTGTTTGACCTATCAACATGCTTTCTTTTGCATTTAAAGTGATATGGTCTTCCACTTGACATGCAAAAGAAATTGTGATGATATATCATTCAGGGAAAAAGATATATTCATTTAAAAATTTTGAGTGATACGTTTATCATAGTGATTTATCATGGTAAGTCTCTGGCTGTACTGTAGTTCCATTATATTAAGTGTATTGATGTATCTTAGTGGGTGCATGCCAGTCTGCCACTTGTCGTTTGACCTTGACCTCATTTGCACGGTTCACTGACTTTGTAAATTTTGTGACATAGTTATACATTCAAGTCAATATCTGAGGCACTGTAATGTATAGACATACTATATTTTGTCTATTGCAACATCTAGGCTGGTGCTTGTCAGCCTGACACCTGTCATGAAGCCTTGACCTCAGTTTTATGGTTCATTGATTTTGGTCACTTTCTTCTTGAATCCTTATTTCTCTATAACTAGAACATCTGGATTCATCATATTTGATATATTGTTACATCTAGGTGGATGCATGCCAGTCTGGCACCTGTCATTTAGCCTTGACCTCAATTTCATGGTTCCTTGACTTTGAACATTTCTTTACTTTCGCATTTAATTCTCTTTATCTACATGATACCTAGAATCATCATATTTGGTTTAGTGCTACATCTAGGTGGGTGCATGCCAGTCTGACACCTGTCATGTAGCCTTGGCCTTAATTTCATGGTTCATTGACTTTGATCATTTCTCTTTAACTAGAACACTCACAGGTGTCATATTTTGTCTAATTTTACATTTAGACAGGCACATGCCAGTCTGACACCTGTCATGTAGCCTTGACCTCAATTTTATGGTTCATTGACTTTGATCATGTTTCTTTAACTAGAACACTTACAGGCATCATATTTGGTCTATTGTTACATGTAAGTGTGCAGATGCCAGTCTTGCACCTATCATGTAGCCATGACTTTTATTCTGTTAAAGATATGCATATTC
The DNA here is from genome assembly GCA_002080025.1 of Modiolus philippinarum. NCBI lineage: Eukaryota > Metazoa > Mollusca > Bivalvia > Mytilida > Modiolidae > Modiolus > Modiolus philippinarum. Next base: position 15,286 of record MJUU01003343.1, on the reverse strand, counting down.
AGGCAGGACATTTCTGTGTCTACATTTTTTTGAAAAAAAAAAATCAATGGTTTTACATACATGTATTGTAAATATGCAAAAATCGTTTATGATTCCCTGTTCTCCATTTTTCATTTCTACATGTACTTTCAATTTATCAGGCACTGCAAATTTTGATTTCTTTCCTTTAAGTGTAAGAAGGAAAATATTGGAGAAATTCTATATTGCATGCATACCATATTTATTTAAAAGTATTATATACATATTACACAAATAATCATGATAATGACATACACATACATGTATGGTTTATATAGTGGAAATATACATGTAATGACATTGAGCTGTTTTGAAGATTCTATAATTCTTGTATGACACAATTCAAAATTTTGAATTATCAATTTTTATTTAATTTAGGATTGGATACCAGCAAAGGAATGACCAACAACTGGCCAGTCAATGAACCTGATTCACTGGAAGATCTGTGTATTAAACAATGTGTTTCCAATATACAAACATTGGCAGAAAAAACAGACAATGTTAACGATTTGTACAAACTGAAGCCAGATGTATTTCTGTTATCTCCAAATGTTTGCGATAAAATATTTCAAACTTTTCAGGAATCTCAGCCACCGAAAGAAGCATCCTGGGATTGGATAGGAATATTTGAAGAAACAGAAAAAACAAGACTTTGTAACATCAGTTTATTCAGAGCTTTGCATGAGTTTCAGACAGAAGACCCAGCGAGGCTATTAGACATATGCTTAAAACATCCATTAAAACAACTTGAATTTGTGGATTGCCCATTTTCCTGTGATATTTTTGCTATGATAAATGCATCAAGGGCAAGAAAATCATTATTATCGTTAAGTCTTGATGGACCAAACTTTGTTGATGATGCACTTAAAGCTCATTTTATATCATTGCAAGATGTAGATGGAAAGGATCTCTATAACATAAAACTAGAATGTCCTAATTTACATAGACTAGTCTTACGAGATGTTAAACAACATGACATTGGATTTTTACCTGGCTGTGATTTTGTACATTTGTTTCCAAAGTTAACACATTTAGATTTTAGTAGATGTTCTTTGTCACTCAGTGCAATATTAGCGTTGGGATTTTGTGAAAACTTGATATGGTTAAACCTAAACTGTATAGAATTTGAGTCTCATGATGAATTGATAAGAAGTTTATGTAAGATTACAAAACTAAGGTGAGATTTTATGTAATTTTCAACCATATTTCGTTTTGGTGCCAAAGACATCTTTTATGAGGTCCTTACAAATGACATATACTTATTCTGTTTATGTAGCCACGCACCATCAGTTAACACTGCTTCAGCTTTTCAATGAAATTTTCATCTTCGGAAACCCACGATCAGCTGCGTTTTCGCTTCGCTTCCACTTTTTTGGAAGCGAAGCGAGTGCGCGGCTGATCGTGGGTGTCCGACAATGTGAAATTTCATGAGACTTGCAAGAATAAGTCTTACGGTTTGGTTCATCTATGGATATGTGTAAAGGAATATGATTCTGGTCCAAAAATATTATAATATTCAAGGGGAGATAATTTTCCTTATGTTTCTGGTACGTGTATTAAAACCAACATTCTATGATTAACAATTGCCACAAGAAAGGAATCTTTGGTATAAGAAGTTACAACTCAACTTTCTATTACAACACAAGTTTCAAATGAACATTTAAGATGTTGACATGTTCAAAAAAAAGCAATGAACTGTATTTGTTTGTTACTATGAGGAAAGATAAAACCCAATATTTGTATTTCTACTGACTACCTGGTATATCTTTTTATTTTATTGACAGGCATTTAGACATATCCTCGGACACCAATTTACTCCAGTCAAACTATCCAAAGGTAGAATGGCAATTAAAATTATTGGTACAACATTTACCAAAACTTGTATCTCTAGATATTTCTGGTACAAACTTAGCAAGTGAGGATACAACAGTAAAATCTCACAGACCAGAACCCAAGTGTGCAGGAGACACAGGCAGTCAAGATGTACAGTGAGTTTTATACTTGTTTGAATTATACATGTGTACCAATGTGGATTATAAAAAAAAATCATACTTTTGCGAATAAATTTAGCAGCATCGGGATTTGAATAAGTAAGCTGGAATTTTGATCTATGGCTTTTCAAACTGTTCAGATGCAAGCAAAGATTTTCGTGAAAAAATGAATTTGTCAATTGTTTAGTTTCATTTTCCAATTAAGCCTAGAATTCTCACCTTTTTTCAAGCAGGGCTAAAAATAGGTCGGAATTCTAAGGTCAGTTTGTTAAAATTGGTTGAAATTGTCGGAATACTCTAAATTGATCTCATAAAATAGATCAAAATTGTCTGAATACTGAAAACTGGACACAGAAACATGTGTAGGAATTTGGAGGTTGTATCATATAAACGAACAAAGGAGATTGGACAAAATTTTCTTACCCATCAGACACTCTTTCATTCTGGTTGTGTATTTGGAAAAGATACAAGTTATGGCGGGTTTCCTGGCTCTTTAACGTATTATATTTGCAATTCTTCAATGAACATACTTTTAGTACCAATGTTGCTAAAGTAACACATATAACAAGTCCTTCTAAACTCCTGTCTTTTATTTTCCAATCAACCAATCAAGATTCTACAGAAATTCTATTGTATACCAATTTGTACTGCCTGAAGGGGTTTACCTTGATACTCCAGTAATGACAAATTGGTATACAAAAGAATTCTATAGAATCTTGATTGGTTTATTGACAAAGAAAAGATAGGAGTTTTGAAGGAGTTGTTATAGGTGTTACTTGAGGAATATTGGTATGTTCATTGAAGAATTTCAAATATAATACGTTATTGAGCCAGGAAATCTGCCATAATTTTCAATTTGTTTTCATCATTAGATTCCACCTGTAATTATTGATATTTTGGGATACATCAGAATATTATAAGTGTGTTAATAAATACAAAAACTGCCAATGTTTTTGTTTTGATGCATGAGGAGATTTGTTCTGGTTGAGGATATTTAGAAGGGGTGAGGATATTCTCTACCAGTTGCTGTAAAGAATTATCATTATATGATGTTTAAGAACATTCCTGTTGTGAAATTAATGGTTTTCCAATTACACATTTTTACTATACATCTTGGTTGGTTATTTTTTTGAATGGGTCAATATTTTGTGGGAGAACTATATGATAATGGGGTACATGTATTTTAAAAAAATACCAGTGGCATGCCTATACCAAATTCCACTTTTAAGTGACCCCCCATCCCACCCTTGCTCAAATTTTAAAACCTGTCTATTCTGAGCAACTGTATACAGAATGTAAATATTTGGTCTGCAGTTGTTATGCAACCATGTTCACCACTGACTGTCAGAAGCTTGTGATGTATTATCATTTTTAAGGTGGTTCGAGTGTCTGAAACTGGGCGTCCATCTTGAACATCTGATGAAAATTATAGTTTACCATTAAAATGTTATAAAAATGATTTTGAATAGTATATTGATAATTAATGATAAAAGAACATGAGCAACATTTATGCTGTTAATGTGCGAAACAAGTCATTTTTGAAAAACTCTCATTTTTAAAAAAGGGGAGATAATCTTATCTAATAAAAAGGCTAGGAAGCAGTCAGTTTTGATATCCTCAAAGATTTGTGACTCTCTTATAAATGCTGATTTTCTAACATGTATGAAATTGCAGAAAAATGTGTTTATGGAATCATTTTATTTATGCACAGAAATATGAAACTTATGAAGTTTAACATATTTATTTACAGGAAGGAGTTGTGTACAATACCAGGATTAGAAGGAAGATATTTTGAGTTCCTTGGCCTCTATAACTGTCCATATGAGTCCTACAACAGAGACAACATTCCAGCAAAACAGGTTCATTTCAGATACATTTACATTATCTATTCTGTGTAATTCACTCAATTTTTTGTATTGAAAACATTGGTTGATTATCTCCCTTTACAAAGTCGCCTATATATGATGAAAGGGAAGATAATTTAATGAATATCATGTCAATAAACTTCTTTTGATATAGAAAATTAAAAATATCTTCCCTTTGATCATATAAAGCTAACTCGTCACAGGAAGATGATTCATTTCTATATAAAGTATTTACACATTAAAATGAATAAATGTATATAATTCCAATTGCTAATGCAACGTCCAATTTCATTGGTCAACGTCATGAACAACAAAAAAGTTATTTCTCGATAAACTTTTCTTGCCCATTAATACACTACGATATTAAATAGTGCAGTATATGGTGATGTAAAAATCAGTGACAACATTGTTCAAAGTTCAAAAGATTGGAATTATAAGAAATAAAAGTAATTTCGTAGGAGTTTATGGATGTGTAAACGCGGCCTTTCACTCACAAACTCTACATAAAGTCCTTCGGACTTTATTTAGTTTGTGAGTGAGTCAGCCACGTTTACACATCGATAAACTCCTCCAAAATTACTTTTACATGTATTCCTATAATAAATTCATTCTCCATATGGACCGTATCCCTTCATTGCTTATTAAATGGTAAATAAAATGTAAATATCCCTATTGAATTTCAATGTTTTAATGATCATCAATATGATCAATAGATCCATACATTGTTGAAAGCATAATCAAAATTAAATTTCTAATAAATTTCATCATCTTTTTTAGGTAACAGGATGTAAGAATGAAGAACAGTTATTACTGGCACTCAGGAGATACGTGGACAGACGTGATGATGTTAATGACATACTGAACCATTTATTTATACTGTTCAGGGATGAAACTGTATTAAACCAAGCAGTAGCATTAGAGGTAATTATGTACTTGTATTTTTACTTTATTTACACAGCTAGGGCTGGTGTGAATCTGGTTTCTTTCAACATGTTCAAGTAGAATTGCTTTCCTTTCACAATCATTCATTTCAAATATATCTAATCCTTTAAATTTCTATTTTGTATTTTCCAATCACAGGTTGTGTTTCAGTAATCTGTTATAATCTCAAACAAGATATAAAAAAAGCTTTATCTAATGATATGTCAAGTTTAATCCGGTTTTGACCCGTTAGATAAATTTCCTTTATTCAACGTATGTTGAATAAAGCTCCGTGCTATTTCCCGCCAAATCTATTCGGAATACAATTCTTGGAGTTTATCATTGATCATTAGAGAAAAAGATTACACCACTTTATCCCGATTATTACCATATTTTATCCACTCTCGATAGTTAAATTTAAAAATTTTAAAATGCTCGGCAAGCCTCGCAATTAAAATTTTAAAATTTAACTATCTCTAGTGGATAAAATATGGTAATGAACGGGATCTTGTGGTGTAATCTATATTTATTTAATGGTCAGGAAAATATCCACAGAATATAAGAGGAAGGTGGAATATAGGACATCCACGAAGACAGGACAGATATTAAGGAAAGAAGTTTTAAACATTTTACTCAATTGTATATTCTCTTCAGATACTTTACTTCTGTCAAATACAAACAGAATAATATTAGCCTTATACTTAACTAATGAATACTTGACTTGTTCTAATAACAATACATGCATGTATCTGGATGAGGAAAGAGTCCACTCTGTTATCTCTATTTACTGTATTTTGTAATTTCAGGGAATTCTAGCTGTAATGAAGAGGTATCCAAATGATAAACATATACAGATATCAGGAAGGTATAGTTTGATGACAATACAGTCTTACTACTGTGTACTACCATTCAAAGTTAGCTTCTAGTTTTTAAGGCCCACCTAACATATCTGTTGAGGTTTTTTTGTCTTTTAACAGGTAAATGTGTGAAATCATTTTCAGTTTGCCTCAATGAAGTTTACGTCCGAATTTGTATCTCAGTACCTGTACATGTTAGGATCATCTTACTTTGCATGTGCATGCATCTTTGGTGTTAGGTCAGCATCCAGGCAAATTAAGGTCACTTTGACCTATATTTTTTGCATGATCTCCTTACATTTAAGTTTACGTACGAGTGCATATTTCAATACCTGTACATTGTAGGATCATCTAACTCGCATGTGCATGCATTTATGACAGTAGGTCAGCATCCATGCAAAATGAGGTCACTTTGACCTATATTTTTTGCATGATTGACTGGCATACAAGTTTACATTGGAGTTAAGATCTTCAAGTCTCTATACATGGTAAGATCATTTAGCCTTGTGTAAAATTGCATGCATCACAGATGGTGGGTCTGCAACCTGGAAAAATTGGGTTGCTGTGTCCATGTGCAATTATGAGGCAAACTTTGTAATCTTGATTACCTATGTTTAAGTATCCTCTCTAACCTCATGTGTGTAAAAAATTTGCTTATCACTTCATTTCGGCAATAAAGATGTGAAAAAAATTACCTGCTATCCTTATCATTTTCAAAACTGCACCTTCTAACATTTCATAATTTTGTAGTAATACCTCCTAATTAACATTCAATTTTTATGCCATTGTTTTGGCATACAAACTATCAGTATTGCTCCTTTACACTACATTAGAACTTGGATGGTTCGAACACCTAAGGGACCAATGAAAACGGTTCAAGTTAGAGGGTGTTTGAGCTATCAAGGTCGGACTATGTTTCAACTTGAACAAAAGGACCAGAAAAAGGATTCAAGATATCCATGGTTCAATTATTATGTCCTACCTATGAAGTAGGCTAGCATATGGTTCTTTGGTCCTTGTGTCCATCCTGAAAAGGTTTATTATCAGATTTAAGGAAGTTTACAAAGAAAGACATTTGCTATTATGATGAAAATTTGTACAGTGGAAGATTATGATATGAAGTTGATGATTTTTATACGACCGCAAAAATTTTTGCGCTCGTATATTGGTATGGTGCTGTCGTCGTCGTCATCGTTGTCTGTAGACACTTTTGTTTTTGGTCAATAACTTTAGTTCCAGTTGATCTATCCTTATGAAATTTTAATACAGTGTTCCTTGGCACAATAGGAAGGCTTAGCTAAGTTTTGGTCATTGTGGCCCCACCCGTCTTTGAAAAAGGGGCCAAAAAGGGTTAAATTTGATGTTTTCTTATATTTTACTGTAGAATCTTTATTATTTATTGGATTTTGATGGGGTTTCTTTCAGTGTCCTCCTGGGGAAATTTCCAATCAGTAATATGGTCACGGATTTCATGTGGCATGTACCTTTCACGAGATAAATGGGGCCCAAAAGGGGAGAATGTCAAAATTTTTTTAATTTTTATTTTTAGTCCGATTTTGATGCAGTTTTTTGCAATGGATTCCATATGAAAAATTAACATAGTGCTGCACCATCAGATTTTTGATAACTTGTTTCTTTTCTAAGCTATGAGGGGCCCAATGGGGCAAAAATTGCAAACATGTGGATTACCTCAAATTTTTATTTTTCATCTGATTTCATTGGGATTTTTTTTTTTAGATTCCTCTCATTGTAGGCTTTCAGTAGTATGTCAACAAATTTGGGGTAGCTCTTACAGTTTCCGAGCTATTAGGGTCAAAGGGCTGAAATTGCAATTTTTAGAAATATATAAAATCTTTATTTTACATCAGATCGTCCCATTGGAGCAACAAGGTACCAACTGCTTAAGTAATATATATAGTGATGGTACCTTGTTGCTCCAATGGGACGAGATTTTGATGGGATTTTTTTCTTTGGATTCCTCTCATTGCAAGCTTTCAGAGTTATGTCAACAGATTTGGTATAACTCTTACGGTTTTAACTCTATAAGGGGTCAAAGGGCCCAAAATTGCAATCGTTAGAAATATGTGAAATCTTTATTTTTCATCAGATTTTGATGGGATTTTTATCTTTGGATTATTCTCATTGTAAGCTTTCAGTAATATGGCAGTTTATTTTGCGTAGCTCTTTGGTTTCAAAGCTATAATGGGTCAAAGAGGCCAAATTCCAATATTTCAAAATATATGAAATCTGTACTTTTCATTGGATTTCAGCCCGAGTTTTTTCTTTGGATTTCTCTTGATGGTAGTGCACAGAATTTCTTAGCTCTTACAATATCCTAGTAATAAGGGATTAAAAAAGATAATTTTTATTTTCACTAGTTTTTGTCCAGTTAATTTATGTGTCAATGACAATGTCCTTATTGTGTCCAGCAAATGACTGTGTCCACATTCATTTTAGTTTACACTTGTTCAAATTTTAGTGGTCGACATGCTGCGGTCGTATCATGCTGCGCTCGGCGTAGCCCTTTATTAAATCAAGTGGATACTTTGACCTTAGGGTCATGGATCATTAATTTCCAATTATTGTAATTGACACAAAGATGTGGTTGAAGGTTTAGGTTTAACCTTCTTTCTGAAGGTTGTAATTTATATCTGATATGAAAGCTCTTATACTAATAGCACATGTTATGAACTGCAATATTTTTGTGTCAAACTATTGCTGTTACCTCAATATAAATGGCCATTGACTTCAAATTCTATTAAGAATTTTGATGTAAAGACACTGGTTAAATTTCAGGTTGTTCAGAATGAACGCTGTTTGATATTTTAATGAAGCCGTCTGTTCTTGAAGATCCTGATATAAAATGTAAAATGCTGTTATTTTCTGAAACTCTCAAACCATTTCTCTGAAAACTATATCCGTCATGGTCCAAGTGAGCAAGTCAGACTGTTGAGAGCCTTTATTTAGTTCTTGACCAGTATAATTGATAACTTTAATGAGGTCATCAAAAAATCTTATGGTCCACTTGCCTGAATACAGAATTATCGCTTCCTGTTAATGAAATGAGTTATTAATTACTGCTATGTTGTAGTGCATCCTTGTTTTATATCATGAAAGGAGAACAGAGGTTTAACATACCACAGAAACAGAAAAGGTAAACATTATTACATTAGGGTCTGTAAGTCTTGTTTAATCTTGGAACCTCTGGGTACATTAATTGTAGCCAGAAGTGGCATTTTGCACAGAAATAAATGACGTTTACAGTGAGGGAACTCAATTTTTTTTCATACTCGCCATTTTGGGGGGTGTAGTTTGCTTACAGCTCGCCAAACTCCCTTTACACTTGCCAAATTTTGCAGTTTATCAAGTGGGTTAAACTCAGCAAAAGGTCCCATTAATAATTTTAGTAAAAAAATCTCCCCAGCTTTTTTCTCCTTTAATTTGTGAATATAAAATCAATTGGATGGTGTTCCAAAATCAAATATGATCAAATATCAGTTGTCCTCAGGAACATCTATAATACACAATGCCTCCTTCAAACAAAAACTTTTGATTTAATCTCGGTTGCCTTTTATAAGAGTTTCCCAGGTAAATAAATACTTTCTAAACATTGACATGTTATAAACATCGAAATTCACCCTATAGTTAAACAGCAAACACACATGGTTTCCATCAACACTAGAAATCAAAAGTATCTTTCCTTCGATCTGCGAATGACAATTTCAAAGGAAGATAATACAAATATGAATAAATTTAGACAATAATATTTTGATTGGCTAATTAAAATAGACTCTTCAAGACTGTTTGCTTGATGGATATTGATTAACTAATTTGGTCCCAGGGGAAAACAAGACACGTAGGCTGGTTTCATTGATTTTATTAACGGCCCAAAGAATACTTTAACCTACATATCTCGTGACCGGCAACTTGCCTCAAAAGTTCTACTCGTGGCGAGTAAGAAGTTCTTGGCACTCGCCAAATGAGAATGTTACTCGCTTTTGGCGAGTTGGCAAGCGGTGAGTTCCCACAATGCGTTTAAACAAAAATTTTGAACGTCATAATACTGATAAGACGTAATAATTTGGGCGGGAACCGTTTTTGAATAGCACTTTTATCGTAAATTCTTGAGGGTCACATGAGGAGACTTGCAGACCCTATAGTCTGGTTAAAATTCAATTTTTGTCCTAGTAAATTAATGTAAATAATACTTGGTATTAAATCTTACATTAAAACAGACATCTTAGTTAAAAGTAAACAAAGCTAAAAAAAATTATACATGTGAACTTAAAAAGGTTTTAAATATATTATTGTATAGCAACATAATATTTCCCTAGGAAAGCAAACAAAAGTAAGCATGTTTGGTTTTATGCATTTTGAATATTTTTGAAATTATGGATTTTCTATGTTTGGGTTCTAGTGCTGCTGATGAGGAATACATTTCCGAAATGGCCATACAGCTCATTAAAATTATGTCAGTTTGAGTTTACATATGTGTTGTATGTCTCATGTTCATTTACTCCATATCCTTTCGTATAATTATGCAATAATTTTATATTTTGCACTAATACAATATGACTAAATTTTCATGATGTCATTGACAAAAAAAAATCTATCAACAGAAATTTTAGCTTTGCTTTACAATAAAAGCTTTATTGCATCTTGAGTAGTACATACCGATTTAACAGCCATATGGTGGCCTTGACCCCTCAGACATGCATAAAGATAAAATAAATCTTTTTGCAAGCAGTAAGTACAACCTCTACCAGAAGTCCCAGCCACTTTACCTCGAGGAGTACATATCAAATCCATGCCCAGATGGTGGCCCTGACCCATCAGTCATCAATGAACCATTTTGTTTAAAGTTTTTAGCAAGCAGTTAAAATAGTTTGTACCAAAAGTCTTAGCCACAAGGCATTTGACATTCAGTTACGTCTAGAGGAGTATAGTCATGCATGGACTATTATGTTTTGGAGCTTTTCTCAAGCATTTAGTACAGTCTTTACTAGTAGTCCTAGCCACTAAATATTTGACACAGAGTTGTGTCTTTGGAGCACATATCAATGGAATTCACCTTTTATATTTTGTCCCGTGTGGTGTCACCACTGCACTATCAGGTTTTGTTCTGTGACGTCGTGATACCGGGAAAATACACGCACAATAAACAATTTTTGAACATGCGTGAAATACAACTTTTCCCGCGAGTTACCTGATAGTGCAGCAGCGACACCAATCGGGAAAAGCAGAGTGGTGAATTCCATTCCATGCCCAGATGATTGCAATAACCCTAAGTCATGCATTTATAATCAATATTTTGCAAGCTTGAAGAACACTTAGTTTATGACTTAGATTTTGTTGTAACGGCTCTTGTTAATCAATATGCAAAATATGATGCATTGGCCAATCGAGACATACATTTGTATTCTGTGGCCATAATTCATCCTATCTTTTTCCATACTTTGTTTACAAATTATTTCCATTATGCAACATGTATATAAATTTGTCCTTGCTATATGTCACAAAGTTTATATGTTCACAGGATACTTATTAACTGTCTATTGGATGGTATGGAGGATCCAGAGGCTGACAGTGTTGTAAGTAAGCTTTGATATAGACAATTTTTGTTCAGACAACATAGACCACGGCAAAGACTTATGATAATATTTGTGTAAGAACAACTGAATTTCTTCCATTGTTGTTATTTACTCTAAATATTCAATAGATATGAATGATTTATTAATGAAAAAACAATGGACACTCAGTATCTAGAAATCGGAAAAAAATTTACACAAGCTGTGGTAGTATCTCCTGTAATACCTTAATCATATTGATTTGCTACAAACACCATGATAAATACTTCACTACCCAGAATTCATCTTTCATATTTTATTTACATTTGAGTGACTTAAGTTAGTTTTTGCCTTAGTTCAATTTCAGCTGATTTTAAAATAATTTTGGTACTAATACCTCCATTTGCATATGTTTAATTCTGTTTAATTGGAAAAAAAATGTTATGAGTTTAAAAACTCAGTGATGATGATGTCAGTCCAGACGTGTAATTGGTTTTGTTATAAACTGAAAAAGGTAACATCAAGTATAAGTGTGAATTACTCTTATTTATTGGTAATTTGTATGGATTTCCTTTGATCTACAGAGACTGATAATCCCAGTATCACGTAACTGGTCATTATCATGAAATTATTAGGTCACTGTGAAGGCGTCATGTGCAGGTTGCTAAGCTGACATCGTGTTTTGTTCTATTAGTCGTGATCATGCGCGTAAGACGTTGAATGAAGAATGCATTTAAAAATTGCAATGAACAATAAATTAATTGTGTGAACATAGAAATTTCAGTTTATGTCAATTTATTTTAGAGTTCTGTTTAACATTTTGTGAATTACCGATAAAAGAAATATTGGAAATTTTGTTTTTGATACGGACTTTATCACAGCATAATGCATCAAGCTCGCCCTAAAGGGCTCTCTTGATACTGGCTGTGATAAAGTCCGTATCAAAAAACAAAATGTCCTATATTCCGTATTTATTTCATATTTTCAAAATTATTTTCACTATATATTTTCTAGTAAATGGTAAAAAAAATTGTGTACATGTAAATGACAGATTGTTGTAAATAACTATTTTTGTATGACATTGTATTTTTGCAGATGGTTAGGAATTGTTGTTTAACCCTCTGCCACCTATCAATGCCACAGGATGTGGTAAGTTTATATTTTACACTTTGCCACATACATGTATCAGTGCCACAATGTGGTAAGTTTATATTTTACTTATAAGATCTTTTCCTTTGAAGATATTTGGTTACTGTAAACCAACTAACTTCCACAAACGCTTAATTTCTTGATCTTTGCAAGCATGCAAAAATAAAAAAAATAAATTATCACAAATTTTCTTATTCTTTTATAAACATGATAGAGGCATCAACAGAAATAGAAAATTTTCATAATTAGTCACTGCCAAGTTGAATCTGAAGGACAAAATATGAAATAAAGTATCCCTGAAAATAAGTTGGTTTAACACTTATTAGGACCATACTTGATTATAAAGGTCCATAGGTAGTCCCTTTGAAGGTTATGTCTGGCTATCCACACTATCCAGAATGGCCCTCACCTATGAATATAGATTTGCAATGAACTCTAGTGAGGACCAATTTAAATGTATCATTTATGCTAATAACACTTGAAACTTTTTACATATAACATGCTGGTAGATTTCTTTTTGACTGTGTAAATATAGATAACACCACAAGGTCCCAATCATTACCATATTTTATCCACTATAGATAGTTGAATGTAACCATTTTAATTGCAAGGCTTACTGAGCATATACATTTTTTAAATTCACCTATCAAGAGTGGATAAAATATTGTAATAATTGGAATAAAATGGTGCAATCTTTTTCTGAAATGATAAATGATGAACACCGAGTATTGTATTCTGAATAGATTTGGCAGGAAATAGCATGGGGCTTTATTCAACATATGTTGAATGTGAAAATTTATCTAACAGGTCAGAACTGGTTTAAACTTTACATAACATTAGAGAAATGCTTATATACATGTGATTGACACAGGCTCTTCAAAGCCTCTTCTTAGTATTAAAATTGAGCATTCAAATGCGAATCACATTGCTATTATTCACAGAAAATAGTTCTATTTATCGTCACATCAAGCTTAAGTGTTACAAAGTGGTACTGAATTGTAATAGGCTTTAGTGACATGCATTAAAATGGGGCATACTAGCTAGGATTGTCAGGGCTTGGAGTTAGCCTTAGCAATTATGTCATGATTTTTACTATTTTTGGTTAAATATCAAGCAATGTCTTTGTAGAGGAGATGATGAATTTTAATGACTCAAATTGATAAAAAGGTAAAATTTAAGAGATGTGAAAAATTTGTAATGGTCTGACTTCACTCATAAAAACTTCCAAGGGACCTCTGAATGGAAAAGATATCAGTATTCTATTGCATTCAAAAGAACATTTAAAATGCTCAAATTTTGTCATGTTTGCATTTATTTGTAGTTATACTGCTATAAAAGGATGATTGCCATTTTACTGAGTTTAAATCAGGAAAATGGACAGGAGAGTTTTATACAAAGGATAACCCTGTACATGATAAATCATCTGGCATGTCAAGTGGATGGAGATGAGAAAAAAGTAGTTGGAGATTTAGGAGCAATAAAGGTAATATTTTTATTTTTATATTTTGGGAATTCTGATTCATTTTTAGTCCCCTACCGGCGATAGCTGAAAGGGACTATAGGTTTGCCCTCTGTCGGTCTGTCTGTCAGTCCCGCATCAGTTTTCTGCACTTTCTTTCTAAATTGTTGCAGGTATTGGTCTGATATTTTGTATGTGAGTCCACCTTGATGAGTTACAGATCAGTTTGGTTCCGGTCCACTGATTTTTGAGGGAGTAACGGGCCTTGGGCAGTAGTGTATCGGGTTACCCTAGACCACCTATCCTCCCATAGAGCTAATGTTAAAATTCCTAAATTACCCCCGATTATGCAAATGAGCTAATTAACCACGCCAATTTTTCCTTATATGGTCATGATCCCTACTTTCAAGCTTCAGGAACGTAGAGCACCGTGAGCGTAGCGAAATGGTGTGAGAGTGGTGTGACGGTTGGGGTGGGGCGACTGGGTTCAGTATTCTAACCCAAACCTCTTTCTATTGTTTTATTCTATTTTGATTCCTTCTCTCGTGTTGCTTGAATAACCATTGCGAATAGAGGTTTTATTCTTTGTGTATGTACTTTATCACTCTGATATTTTTTTGTCCAGTACTAAATTTTTTTCTGTACTTTTTTAACTTATAACCTTAACTCAACCATTGCGTTGGTATCGATTTATTTTTTGTGATACCTTTTACCCTTTGTCTTTTGTCTCAGTTATCTCGCCTTTGTTTTGTGTACTCTGGAGTCCATGTTTTGTTTTGTCCTAACGTTACCCCAGCTTTTGCATCTGTTTATTGTTTTATTTCGTTCTGTATCATTGTTGATTTGTGGTACATTTCCTTTTATTGTTTCCTGTATCCATATACTTTTCAATTAGGCAATGAATAATACACTAATTTACATAAATACATATTTTATTTTCCCTGTCATAAAGCAGTCATGGGTCGGAGAGCCATCCACATGAAGCCTTTGCTATTTAAAATCCATACGGCCTCGTGCTATAATCGTCCATGGCCACTCTTTTGTCAAATACGATTCTATAGTCTTTATCTTGATATACGGACAGTAGTTTCATATTATCTCGTATGATCCGGAAATTATCACTCACTGTCTTCACACCGTTTCTGTTGTTTATCACCATATCTTTAATCGTATTGAAGTTAATAATGAGGGCATTTTTGTAGTTCAGTGTTATTCCCTTCACTTTACATGCAGTTTCGGTTCCATTATTGTCGGGTGTGGCAAATCTGTAGGCATAGTTTTTCGGTCCTCCAGTCACGAACTCTGTAATTCTATTTCCAACTATCTCATCTGTTAGTTCTCCTAAGTAGTCTCCTAGTACTGGTTTCCAATCCCCGGGCTGCGAGGTGAACACTACTGAGTCTGTATCTGTGTAGATTGTGCGGTTGTCCAGGTTCTCTAAATAACTGTACAGTTTGAG